>SZWC01008943.1:63384-87019 GCA_023375785.1 Penium margaritaceum | reverse complement strand
TTGTATGTGGTGAGTGTATGGGGGTACTGGTCAAGTAATGTGGTTTCTTGGAAGGTGCCTTTTTTTGTACGTGGGATATGTGTATGTCTTGGAAGTTGCCATCCGGTATACGTGGGGTATGTGCATTTCCTGGAAGTTATCTTTGAGTACGGTATACAATGTACACTGGAAAATAGGTGTATGATTGGAGGGTGATTGGTCATAAATGCAATCATGAACACGGTCAGGTGGCGGGCCGTCAAAGAGATCATAAGAGAAGTAGACATGTCCTTGGCACATTTCTTCGCCAAATGCAAAGATGTGAGACATGCCAAAAAATTGACTATCTCGTAATGGACAACATGTTGACATCTATACCTTGACACTTGTACGCTATTGTTCATATTTTTTGTAGTATTCAATGTAAATGTGCATCTCTTCTTTAATGAGTATGAAGTTGTATACAAGCATTATGGTAATGTCTAATCCTCAACATGCATTCATTTTTATTACACCTTGTGTGTAAAACAATTGGATCCACTCTCCTTCCTTGTTGCTGAGGAAGACCGCAACCATTGCTTTTGGAGGGCTTTTTATGCTCCTGGTGCATCACGGTTTGCCTTTACACGTTGTCGTCGGATTGTCACAATGGATGGCACGTTTTTGCGAAATGGATATAGTCAGGTGTTGCTCATAGCACAGTGTTTTGACGCAGATGACCACGTTCTAATTTGTTGGGCACTGGTGCCTGGTGAAACAGGGGAAGATTGGGACTGGTTTTGCCAATTTCTTGTTATTGCATATTCATCAGTGGTCATGGGAGGGTCTGTAATTATCACCGATCGTAAACCTGGCCTGAGCAATACAATGGATGCTCGCATGCCAGCAACTACTCACAAATTCTTTTGTTGCCACATTCAACAAAAAGTGAAAAACGTTATGGTGCTGAAGCTGTAGGAATCTTTTGGGTATTATCACATGCACTGAATGATGTAGATTGGGAGCGACAGAGGGGGAGATGAACGCAATGAAGCATGGAAGCTGTCGAGTACGTCGATGGTCTGGGTGGTGAAGGTGGCATTCCAATGGAGAATTGGAGTGCATCGCATTTTCCGGTGTCCCGGGGGGGTCATGCCACAAGTAATCATGCTGAGATCCTAAAGTCACGTATCAAGACAGCTTGTCGTGTGTACCCATTGTACTGTTTTTACTCATTGTGGCCATGTACTCAGCGCACATTTATGTGTCGTGCACGGGTAGCTATGAGTGAACAGAATGTCTTAGTTGGAAAGTCGTACAAGCATGTTATGAGTGCCATTTGTGATTCTAGGGAGTACGTGGTTGTGCAAAGTGGGCCGTGGACGGGAAGCATTTGTAGACCTTGTAGTGAAGTGCTATGCAAAGTCGGCTGTGCATGTTGCACTTGCACTTGCGGAGTGTTCCAAGAGATGGGTGTACCGTGTGTGCATGCCACTGTGTTGATGTTGTACATTGGTCACAATGTAGAGGAATTCTTTGACCTGGCATTCACATTCGACAAGCTTTGTTGCATGTACCACCACACAATGTCAAGTGTGTTACTATGCAACTCCTAGTATGCTAAAGAAGGCTGGAACCTGCCTCCCAGTCGTAGTGGTTGTGGGCAGCCACAGTCTGCCTGGTATCAATGTAATGTAGGACCATGGTCAACGTCACATGTTGTTAAGGTTAGAGGAGCCATGCAATGTGATTCTACCAAAACGCAGTGCAGCCAAGTTCATCGATGTTGGCTATAGCTAGATCCGTTGAGCTGACCCAAGGTAAACTTGCAAATGTGCGTTTTGATAGTAAGGATGAAGATGTTAGCAAGGACAGTAATGATTCTCATGCGGACAATGAGGACAATGATGAGATGGAGGAGGTTAATAAACAGTTTTCTAGTCAAGTTCTGGATGAGTAGTTGTTTTTCCCCAGATTTTTAAAAGGAGGTAGATGTCTATGCTCACTTCTTACACTTTCATAAGTATGAACTCTATCCACTAAAAAAGAATTGAAAGGGTACTCTTCAAGACATTCCCGCTCATGTCAATCTTTACAGTGGACAAAATAAAACAAAGAGTAAACTATACTCAGCTTTCACAATTTGTCCATTTGAAAGAAGACCTCAACAATACGGGATATTACAACATATGCATTGAAACTCATTGACGGCCAGCAATGTATCCTCTATTACGTGGTAGTCTCACTTCCAAGCTCATGACAACTCTGGTGCATGCTAGAAAACTCTGAACTTCTCAAATGAAGGCAAGAAAGCAGGCAAGTAGAACCCACACATGAAAGCAATTAGATGTCCATTGTTGTTAAAGTTGTACCATGATTTGCCTATAGATGAAAGCACATAGTTCACTTGAATGATGATTGACAATGGTATAAACATGAAAACATTAAAGACAGTACACTGGCCTCCATCATAAGCAATGCACGTTCTCTCCTACCCAAACTAGCATTGAAAGATAACAAACAGCTTAATGCATTGACAATAATGTTCCACTCCTCCTGCCATTCACACATTCTATCATTGATGAAAACATGATTGCTAAATGCAACTGCAGACTCTTCATGTCCATCAAACTTAGCGTACAACAAGTCCATCAACTCTGCCTATACTTGGCTGGCCTTGCTCAAAATGTCCTGTCCCACTCGCATGTGTTGTAGTATGTAGTTGTGGAGCGCTATCCAACGTTCTATTAAATCTTCCCTCTCTTCACGTAATCCAGCTCTACACAGTTCAATGTCCTCTGACAGCATCATGTGAACAATAGAGCTATCCTCGGAAGCCATTGTCTGGTGGTAGTTACACAAAGGTGGACGAACTAGTAGTCAATAGCTGGAAAAGTAGGCCCCTTCTTGGCATGTACGGAGGAGAGGTATAGCAAAGTATGTTTGAACATGCATAACACATTGTGCAACAAGGATAGAATGCAGAAAAGAGAGCAGTAGCCAGTATGAGAGTCGATAGATGTGAGTTCAGGCAGGCATGTAGCAGGAAGCAGGCACTTGGCAGGCAAGTCGCAAGTAAGCATGCAAGCAGCATCAGGCATGTAGCAAGCGCGCAGGGAGTAGTCAAGCACCAGGTAGTAGGCATGTTGCAGGCAATGAACAGGCAATCAGGAAGGCACACATGTACTATGCAGGTAGGAGCCAGGCAGGCATACAAGAAACAATCAGCCAGCAGGTATGCAGGCGCCAGGCACGAATGTAGCATGCAGCCAGTAGGCACCAGGTAAGCATGTAGCATGCAAGTAGGAAGGCAGGCAGGCAACACGCAAGCACCAGGCATGCATGAGGCAGGCAGGCATGCATCAAGCAAGCAGTAGAGAGCATGCAGGCAGTAGGCAGTTAGGTACGCGAGCAGTATAGGTATAGTTCATGGAGGGTTGTTTACGCACTCTTTTTTTTGTGCATCCCCTTGGTGTCTGAATTTATCCTATGTGAAGCATTTGACCCCACTTAATGCATGATTCTGTCCTATATGGAAAGGTGGACCTCCACCCCTATGTGAGGGGGTCCGATGCATTAGGGAAATGTATGAGAGCACTGCGCATGTTCCCAATTAAAAACATACATTGATCACGCACTCAGTGCATGATGTTATCTTCTATGGGACCTCTGACCCCCACTCCTATAGCAAGGTCCACTACGTGGGGTTAAGGCATGAGGGCAGTGCGCTCGGTTCCCATATAAAAATACAGCGATCACGCACTCAGTGCGTGACTTTGTCTTACATGAAACGTAGGATCCCCATCCTCATGGGGAGTCTTGTGCATGGGTGCTATTTAAGAGGGGAGTGTACTTGCTCTCCATAAAGAATTACACTGATCTCACACCCAGTGGGTGACTTTGTTTTGTATGGATCATTGACCCCCACTTGTATGGGAGGTCCAGTTCATGGGGCTAGTGTATGAGGATAGTGCACTTCTTCTCCATACATAAACACAAAAATCACGTACTCATTGTGTGATTTTATCTTGTGTAGAACCTTAGACTCCCACTCCTATGGAGAGGGGTCCAATGCGTAGGGGTAGTGTATGAGGTCAATGCGCTCAATTCCCATACAAGAATACAATGATCACGCACTATGTGTGTAATTTTGTCTCATATGTGACACTGGACCCCCACTCCTAGAGGGAATTCTAGTGCGTGGGGCTAGTGTATGAGGAGAGTGTACTCGTTCTCCATATAGAAATGCACTGATCATGCAATCATGCATGATTTTCTCTTACATAGGACCTTTCACCTCTGCCCCATGGGGAGGGGTCTAGTATGTGGGGCTAGTGCATGAGGGCAATGCGCTTATTTCCAATATGAAAACACTCTAATCACGCACTCACTACGTGATTTTGTCCTGTATGGAACACTGGATCTCCACCCCGATGGGGAGGTCCAATGCGTGAAGTGGTTTATGAGGGTAGTGTGCTCATTCTCCACATGGAAATACACGTATCATACACTCAGTGTGTGATTTCATCTCATATGGAACATTGGACTCTCATTCCTATGGGAGTGGGTCTAGTGCGTGGGGATAGTGTGAGAGGGCAGTGTGCTTGTTCCCATGTAAAAATGCATTGATCACGCATTCAGTGTATGATATTGTCTCGTATGGGACTTCCGACCCCCACTCCTATGGGTGGGTCCAATTCGTGGGGTTAGTACATGAGGGCACTACGCTTGGTTCCCACATAAAAACACACTAATCATGCACTCAGTGCATGATTTTGTCTTGTATGAAACATTGGATCCCTACCCCTATGGGGGGGCAACCACTTGAGTGTTGTGAAAGAGGACAGTGCGCTTTTTCTCCATGTGGAAGTACATTGATCTCACATCCAATGTATGACTGTGACTTACATGGATCATTTACCCCCACTCGTACGAGAGTCCGGTGCTTGGGGCTAGAATATGAGGACAGTGTGCTTGTTTTCCATACAAGAATTCACTGATCACGAACTCAGTGCATGATTTTGTCTTGTGTAGAAGCTTTGGTCCTACTCCTATGGAGGGGGGTCCAGTGCTTCGGACTAGTGAATGAGGGTAGTGTGCTCATGTCCTACATAAAAACATACACATCATGCACTCAGTGTGTGATTTTTTCTCCTATGGAATATTGGACCTCCACTCTTACACGAGATTCTAGTCCGTGAGGCTAGTGTATGAGGATCGTGTACTTTTTCTCCGTATGGAAAGGCATTGATCACGCACTCAGTGTGTCACTTTTCATTACATGGAACGTCGGATTACCACCTTCATGGGGAGTTCCAGTACGTGGAGGTAGTTTATGAGGGCAGTGTGCTTGATCAGTGCGAGCGCACTAATGGAGCACACTAGAGATATAGTGTGTGAGCTCAACACCATTAGACATACATGAAGCATTGATAGGTAGGCAGCAGATAGTAGGCAAGCAGATAGAAGTTATGTAGAAGGCAGCAGGAATGCATTAGGAAGGCAGCAGGCAGGCAGCAGGCAAGTGACAGGGAGGGTGCGAGTAGGACGCAAGTGGCATGCAGGTAGGCAAGTAGCAACAAGGCAGACAACAAGAAGCAGGCAAGCAGGGAGCAGTCAAGCAAGCAGCAAGTAGGAAGGCATGCTACATGTAGGTAGTAGGCATTCAGGCAAGTAGGATGTAAGCACGCATGCATGCGGCAGGCACGTAGCAGGCAAGTGGTAGACAAGATGTAGGTAGCAGGCGGTAGGCAAGCAGCAACCAGGCATGCAACAGGCAACAGGCAGGCAGGGAGCATTCAAGTAGGGGATAGCAGGCATGCATTAAGCAGGCACCAGGCATGTAGCATGCATGCAGTAGGCAAACAACACGGAGCAGGTAGGTGATGGCAGCAAGCATGCATCATGCAGGCAGCAGGCAGGCAACAGGCATCATGTAATAGACAAGAAGTAGGGATAAGGCAGGCAGAAGGCAAGCAAGCAAGTAGCAACCAGGCAAGCAGCACGTTACAAGTACATAGGGAGCAGTCAAGTAGGCAGCAAGCAGGCAAGCATGCAACATGCAAGCAGCACGCAAGCAGTAGGCAAGCACCATGAAAGATGCAAGTGGCAAACAGACAGTAGGCAAGCATGCAAGCAGCAACCGGGCATGCAACAGGTAGTAGGGAGGCAAAGATCAGCTATACATCAGGCAGTAAGCATACATCAGGCAGGCAGCAGGCAGCAAGTAGCAGGCAGGCAAGAGGCAAGAAGTAGGGATTAGGCAAGCAACAGGTAGCAGGCATGCATGAGGCAGGCAACAGGCAGGCAAAAGACAACAGGCAGACAGTAGGCAAGAAACACGGAGTAGGCAGGCAGCAAGCATGCAGGCAAGGAGCAACCAAGCAGGCGGTAGGTAGCAGGCAGGCAGGGAGTAGTCAAGCCTGTTATAGGAAGACAAGCATGCAGCTTTTCAATCTCCCAAATTGGTAGCAGAAAAAAGGAGTAAGAGAGGAATGCAATGGTGGAGACGTCAATTTCATGGAAGGTGGACATTGAGTTTTCTTTCAAAGCTTTCAGATGTGCTTGAAAAAAATACCCTCAATTCCATGTCAATAAACCAATTATTACTTGCCATAGCCGCAAGTGATTGGCAAGAGGCATTAGCAAGATATCATGTTCTTCATCCAGCCAATACGCATGGAGAAGAAGTATTGTGTGGCAAATGTTGGTGACAGCTATGTCCATAATGGTCAGATGTCCCACACAAGAAGCAAGTGCTATCATTTCATGATTGATGTTGAGAGTTTTACTGTTCTTTTTGGTGTCAGAAGGACTTTGAATCCTTTGTCCTGTAGTTCATTCTTTGAGAAGATATTAGCAGCAAGATCTAGGTCGTACAGAACATCATTGAAGCTTTTGGCAATAAATTTTCCTTTGAGTTGAATGTTGACGCGTATCGTGCCTTGGTCATTTGATGAATCAATGAAGCCCTCCTACCACAGACTCCTCTTGGTTTCTTAAAAGGAGTGAACGACACAAACCAATCTCTTGTGCACGTCATGTGCTTTGTATTGCCGGAGTCTAGAATCCAGGCAAGAACATCAGTGGTAGTAAGGAATGCAGTGTCAATTGTGCATATAGCTAGCTCTTCATACATTGCTCCATCTTCTTTGATTTCAAGGTCTTGCAATGGATGGAACTCATCACTCGTAAATGGAGAGCAATCAGGAGTTGCTTCAGCTGTGTGTTCAAGGGGTTGGATTGAATAGAATGTAGTGGTCTCCACAAAGGAACCGACAAGGGCAGAGACATTTGCTAGAAGATTTGAAGTTACAACAGCACATCCTCATCCATCAATTGTGGAAAAAGGTTGGTGACCAGGTCGTTGTTTTTGTCGTTGTCGTCGTTGTTGTTGTTGTTGTTGTTGTTGTTGTTATTGTTGTAGTTGTTGTTGTTGTTGTTGTTGTTGTTGTTGTTGTTGTTGTTGTTGTTGTTGTTGTTGTTGTTGTTGTTGTTGTTGTTGTTGTTGTTGTTTTTGTTGTTGTTGTTGTTGTTGTTTTTGCTGTTGAAACTGGCCTCCATTAGGGCACTTCTCTGGATAATCCAGTTGAATATGCCCTTTTCACTCTGCATGTCCAGCAAATGCGATTGTTTGGAGGTACACATGGTCTTTGAGAGTATGTTCCCTACGACTGCAGAAAGGGAGAGGATGATGAAGCCATTACCCCTTGATTGGCTGGTGAACCGTTACCGTAGTTGGCAGATTTCTCGGTCCTTTGGCCTTGACAGTTTTTAGCTAGTACAATCTCTCCTCCATTCTCCTTTTCATATATGTCGTCGAGTTTGGCCAGTTGTTTAATGGTATTCCAAGTGAGAGCTAAAAACCTTTGATAGCATTAATGGCTGTTTTTGTATCCCTTCTAGCTACTGGGTCACCGTTACCGGCAAAATCGGAAATTGCTTGATGAATCAATGCCAATTAAGTTACAACAGAAAACTCGTGATCTTGATGTGTTTGCAGACAATGAACGGTGCCCTTGAATATGGAAGGAAGTCCACATAATGGTATCATGATCATGATGCAATTTGAAATGGGTTCTCCCATGGCCACAATCTTTGCAAAGATATGTTTAATATGTGATACTTGACCCTTAAATCGTATGGCTTCCTCCATTTGTTGGATGTGGAAGGCACTGTACTGTTCTCCCACTTCAACTTTGCTACTCTACTCATATCTGGTCTTCAATGCTTTCCACGCTTTCCGTGGATAAAATGTGATGTTTTCTTCTCTGATCAAAAGTTTCCAATGCTCAGTTAGTTACATGGCCAGGATGGAGAATTCTTGATCACATCATCGTTGCCACGTGAGATTTTCTTCATATGTTGCTCCATCACATAGCCTTTCTGACACAACTCTCCACAAACCTTTGTTGAGAAACACCATGTGCATGTTCAAGGCAACTATAGGATAGTCATCACCATCAAATGGTGGAGACCTTCAAGTGTTCCCCACTATTGCTTGGCATGTGCCCATTGATGATGGTCTTGATTGCACGATCTCCTCTAATCCCAAATGTGAAGAAGTGAGTATCTCGCATGACCTTTAAAATGTTGTAAGGCTCATTGACTTTCTATCACACATCCTCTGTTCATCTACACACAACATAGATGTTTGTGCCTGATAGAAGACTGCACAATTGTCAAGAGGTTGCACCAGAGCGTACACACATCTTGTCTCTTGCCAATTCCAATGATAGGTTGTGTGCCCAAGATGATCTGCTATCAAAAAACTAGGTGAAAGATAAACTACTACCCTTTTGTACTGGCCTAGCAATTAGGACGTACAAAGAGCGATTAGGAAAAACAAGTGATTGACTGTCCAGTCATCCTAAGTCTTCTTTGAGCGTCTCGGAGGTCGGTCGGTAACTTTGGTCACAAAGCGACTGGGGTTGGCGGATGCCAAGTGCCCTCTTTGTGATCCATGGAAAAGACCGTCCTGATCTACAGTGATGCCTCTTCTCTCCATTGATCTCAAGTTTGTCAGCTTGAGAGGAGCTCATGCTCGTACTCTTCGACGTAGAATGGTCCATATCCTACGATCTTACTCTAGACCATAAGCTATCGTTCTTTCGGTCTTTAGAAAATCATCGGTCATCTATGTTTTTTTCAACAGGGCATTGAGCGAGCTTCATTGGTATCTTTGGTGCTCGTCCTTGTTCTTGGTTGCTTTGCTCCTTCCACATTAGCTCATTCCTTAACATCATTGAAAACCTTGGACCGAGGGGTTTTGATCGAGAGCCATCGGTCCTAGAAACACAGTCTCCTCCAAAACATAAGTACCACGTGCCCACATCTCTGCCAGAATTAGGACGAGAAGAGGCTACGACAGGATGGTGACTTGTGGGATGTCCAACCGAGTCCATCCATGGCCATACCAGAATTCGCCACATGGGATTAGTAGGATGGGTAGATAGGAGAATGGAGGAGAGGTACTGGGCCCCCCTATCTTGGTTCTCATGTCATTTTGTCCCTTTGCCACTCAGGGACTAAGTGCCAAGCTTGAAGTGAGATAGGGCACAAAGTATGCCACCTCTCTCCTTTTACTCATATCTTTATCATCGGACCAGAATCTCAGCACCTGCAATATCTATCTATGGAGGTGTGCAATGTCCACATCACTGACCTCACTAACACAAGTATCATGCATGAGAAAACTGTACTCTACCCACAACTATCATCTTCATACAACCTAACCACCTTTCCTTGCCATGTCTACACATAAGGAATTTTCATAACATCTAGGCAACATCTTTAGGTACACAACCCAGAATTGCTACTTCCTAGACATTTTCTATCCTTAACTATGTGGTGGAGGATGTCTCTAATTCCTCAGTTTTCCACCTTTGCCCCTGCTAGTCCATCTTACTGCCCTTCCACCCTCCGTTTTACTAGGTGACTTGAACTGAGTGTCTCAAACAACCAATTCTCTACCTCCGACTATGGATCCTGACTTAGAAATCCTTTCATCAATGCTTGCTAGTCTTGGATTAGTTTTCTACCTCTTCCACTCTTCTAAACTTGGGTACGCATGTCGCCACCCATTCTCGCGTCCATCTCGGTCCACAGCTTCCTTTCCCGCTCCATCAAATCCATCACATTCCTCTCGCTCCACGAGTTTCTGACCACACCCAAACCAGCATATTATCTCTCCGCACTCCATGGTGCTTGTCGCAGGGCAAATCATATCAAAAAGTTAAGACTAAACTCCTTCATATCTTTCGTCCACAATGCACCCCCTAGTTTCCTTGAAGAACACTGGATTCTCACCAAGCATTGGCCACCAAAGACCTTGAGTATGCCTTCCATCCGGGACGTAACAATGGCCACCAAAGACCTTGAGTATGCCTTGATTTTTTTTCATGTGCATATGCACTTAGTAGGTCTATGCTTTTTTGTTTCATCAAAGTACATTTACTACTGTCTGAATATCATTGTTATTTGCAAGTTGCCGAGTGTTATCTAATCTGAGGACGCTCAGCCAGGATTTTGGCCAAGTCCCTCAGTAAAAACCTGCAATACTGGATCCGGTGGATTATTCACCGGCAGTCTCTCCGGAGCAAAATCTCCAGATGGACGTTTGTTACTTGGTCCGGTCGACTACTCACTGGAAGTCGAGTCGCGGCAGGCTCCCAGAGCCACCACGCACACCCCAACTTTGGAAGCTCATATCTTCCTTGTTACTTGTCTGATTCAAATGAAACAACTTTCATCGGATTCATCGACTGATGAAATCTTAGGGGCAATCCTCCATTTAAGGATCCAAGCAATCCTCCGGCTGCTAGATCCAACTGGGTGGATTTTCCTCTCTGTGGTGGCTCATCGGCGCCTCCCAGCGTCGCCCTTGGGCATGCAGAGGGGCAAGTTTTCAACGCCAATCTCCACCTCCCAAAATGTTGAAGCATTGATGGCTATATGAGCCAGTGTGCCTTGCAATAAGAAACATTCATGTGGGAAAGAAATCAACTTTTTGACAATAGCAAGCCACTTCAGACACTTTTCAAGCACCTTAGGCAAAACATGCAAGACAATTTGCGACAAATGACGCAACATTGATGACCTGGCTGTAATGAATTGAACAAGAATCTTGGCACATTGGGGAAAAGCCACATTCTTGGCCCAATGGATCAAGCTCCCCGTTGAATGCATAACTTTAGCATCAAAGTGCAAGAGTTTGAATCACTTTGTGGATGCCAAGGCGGGTCTTCTCCTAGGTGGGAGGAGTGTAGTGCAGGCCGGCCTTTCCACATGGCTTGAACTCCTAGGCTAATGAAAAGATGGACGTGATGGGTTGAGGGTCAAAGATCCTCAATCACCGAAGGTCTTGTCTAGTGGGCCAAGCTTTGTGCCCAAGTTATTGCAACGACAACCAATGTTGTGAAATACTCTTGGGCTCAAAAAAATCTTCACCTCCGACTCTTCCCACTGGGTCTAAACCTAAGGCGATGGGGAGAGAAAAAGTTCAGCAGGCTTGCATCAATGAAAGTTTTCTTTTGAATTTGTTAAGACTCCAAGCCATTGACAGCCATCTACTTCAACAACTTTCCACGGAAACAGTGGAGGTAAAAATTGTGCGCGTGCATGAACCAATTCTTATGAAGAGGAAAAACCAACTCTAGAATGAATTAGAAGCATGGTCGGTGCTCCTTGAGCCCTTCCATCCCAAAAAGTTGGAAAGAACAGTTTGGATGTGGCTCACAAGATTGCAGTGTAAGTTGTAGTTACTACGGTCAAGAACGACCGTACAAGGATTGTCCTCACGACAGCACCTTTTTCGCATTGGAATGCACTCGAACAGAGATTGACACCGTCAACGAACAAGACTAATGGTTGTGTTGGAATTACAAGGAGCCGGACCACACATTAGGCGACTTTCAAAAGTATCAGGAGGCCAAAAGGGAGGAGGAAGGATTCGTATAAGAAGTTGGAGGTGTTGAGAAATGACAGAGGACAGGAGTAGTTGCCGAAGGTCCTATCTTTTCAGATAAATCAGCCCCAACCGAGTGCCCATCTCAATGGCGCATGACTCCATAGACGAACGTTACTCAAATTGCAATGTTTTTTTTGGATTACGATGATGAACAAGTGGAGATACTACTACTCGTGCAACGGGGACTTTGCAAAAGTTACAAGAAGGCTTTATGGGATGGCAGGGGCTTCCACAAGTTTATGAGAAAGAAGATGCTTTAGAAGGTGGATTTTTTAAGCAAACCAGGTAGGCTTGAAGGAGGAAGCTTCAATGGAATTCTGCAGATTCATTTCCTCCGTGAATCTCAAGGTCTACAAATCTGGGAAATGCAGGATGCAATGGTCTAGAGGATGTGCAAAATGAACAACTCCAAAAGCATCCTCAGGGTGAGATTTCCATGTTGGCAAAATACAGAGGTAGACTAATCAATGGAAACTACGTCAGAATTAATGGTTTAAAACAACTACTTCCGATTGAGTGACCCAGGACCTAGCGGCGGTTAGCGATTGGAGTACAAGATCTTGTAGCGACCACAACATGATGGTGCATAAAACCTATTGTGCTTGATGTGGCAAAAAACATCTATGATGAGGAGCTCACACATGGTTGTTCCACATGGAACTTGGCAAAGAGGGCAGCATTATGACTGCTGACGTGATATGCTTGCATGCCTTATTCACCAATAAACCAATAAATTTTTGGACAAACCGGAAGTCTTTACATTGCTCAACGAGGATATCTTCAAGGGGTTATGTCTGTATTCCATTGCAACAGTAATGAGCCCTTCATCGATGGGAGGACTTTGGGTCTAGTGGCCGGCACTAGTCATCGCTACACGAGCAGCTAAATACATCCACGCCTTCCTTCAGCTGCAGAGAGTCCATATGGGAACACATGCTCCTCTTCTTCTAAAAGTTTCGTAAACAGAGACACCTCTTCCTCTCTCACCCATTTATCCTTCGACTCAAGCTTCCGTCCGTTTGTCACAAATGGCAATTTGCAATCAAAACAATTTCACTCTCAAACTTGCAAATTGGCTCTCCACAAGTTGTCTACGAAGATCTTGCCAAGGAATACATGGATTTTAGTCATTTCCTCCTGGATAAGAGTGATAAACCCTTTTCTCTCATGCAACAAGAATGATGGATCCTCACCCATGTTAAAATGTGTAGCGTGGCTGTGCCACACCGACTAGTGGAAGGAGCCACATGGCTTGAACGGGGTCACTTGGGACTGTGGACGGTGAGACGGGATGGCTTGAGGGTCGGAGACCCTCAAGCACCGCGGTTTTGGCCTAGTCGGCCAAGGATTCCGTCGAATCCCTTACATTGGTATCAGAGCTCCAAGGCTCGAATCCCATGTTGGGATTACCAAAGATGCCAAACCGGTTCTCACTCCTAGTGGGGGGAGTATAGCGTGGCAGTGCCGCGCTGACCGGTCGTAAGAGCCACGTGGCTCGGGCGGGGTCACCGGGGAGTGTGGACGGTGAGACGGGATGGCTCGAGCGTCACAGACCCTCAAGCACCACGGTTTTGGCCTAGTCGGCCAAGGATTTCGTCGAATTCGTTACATAATGCTAGGAGACATCTTTTCGGAGCCTCTCCATGGTCCCGGGCTTAGCGCACCCTTCTTTCAAAGGCCAAGGATTCCCTTGCTATCTTGGCAAAGAGCCCTTCAAGAAGGCACTTTTGAGCATGTGCATACACATTGCGTTGTACGATTCAAGGCCTCACAACTCTCCTACTTTGTACTATCACCTATCACAGGCAAAATTTCATACAACACCCCTTTTTGAAATTGATCCTGTATCCCTCACCCTCACCCCTCATTGTTGGACTTTACCTTGAGATATTGCTAATCGACAATCCACACATTTTTTCCTCTCACAAGGCGACATAATCATCAGACTCCTAGCTAGACCAAGCATTGCAAATCATCCCTTCTCCCCTCCTATACATTTTTTCACCGCGATGTATGAGCACCTTCTACTCTCATACAACCTCAAACAATCATAGGAGGCCAATTGGCAAGAAATAATCCATAGTGTTTCTTTTCATTGGCACTCGATTTGTGATGAACATAATTCATTACCACATGATCTTAGACCGGAAGACGTCCAAATCAAATTTCTGTTATGCTCCACACCAGTTGCACGATGCACCCGCTTTTGCTCGAATGGGACAAGTGAGTGCCCAATGTGTGTGGAGGAGGAGACGAACACTCTTTTCTCATTTGTCCATGCTTTAAATCCCTCACTATTGACTCAAAATCGTCTACACATCAATTTCCCCAAACCATCCGCCCACAACCTTGGACTTTCTTATTGGAGCAGCTCAAAGGTTTTCAATGGTGCATAGTGCATCCTATGAGCCTCTCTGTTCCATGTTGTATGGCGAGAACTGTGGGCAAACCCTCGTTCCTCACTATCATAAAACAGAACCAAGCCTCTAGAAACTTGAAAAAGACAAATTTGGATTGTGTGAGCAAGCCTCCTCTTGAAGAAGTCGAGGAAGGCCTGTGGGAAACTAAAATCTATCAAGGATGACTTTTCTAACCATATATGAAAAAATAATCTTCCTCTTAATGATATTTGCCGCCTATTTATAAGCTCAATGTTCACTATGTGGAGGACTAGTCCTCAGATCTTTACCCCCTCTGTGACTTAACATCCTCAGGGGCCCGGTTCAGCCCCTGGGCTCCTCTTGGTAATGAGGTAGAACTCCCACCTCAGTCGGTTGTCCAGGGTTTAAGAAAAAGGTGTATGGACCCGGCTAAGCTTTTCGGTTGGAACGAAGCCAGGGCCAGAATTTGAGGTGAAACGCCCTGCTGCCGTGGCCTAATGCACAGCCACGTCTCTCTGCAAGGTAGCAATCACCGAGATGTCCTTCGATCCGGTCTCTTCAAGCGATGGACCCATTCAACATGCAGATGTCTGCTTCCGGACTTTCGGTTTTTGCGGACAGGCCAAGGGTACTCATGGCGCATTCAGGCTTTGGCTCAAGTTCATCGATGAGAAACGACTGCGGAGGCCAGCGGACTTCCTCGATAGAACGTGGAAAACGGAACACGGATCTGGAAAACGCGGAGGCAGTCCGCTGGCCCTGCGAGGACCTGCCACTCTTCCCGCGACACAGCCGTCGCCACGTCGGCACTTGGGTGTGTCCAGTGTCGAGTCAGCAGGGACTCGCTCCGACGAGGAAGTGATCCTTCCTCCCAGATCAGATGGAGATCGTGGTGGTGAGAGAACGTCCTCGCCAACGGAGCACACCGGTGGTCACTGAGAACGGCGGCCTTCCTTGCCCCTGCTTCAATCGCGGTCTGCTTCCTGCAACGTGCACAGGTCGCTCTGTACGTCCCTCAGCGCTGAACTACTCTCACACTGGGGTAAAGTGCTTTCACGACGGCATCTATTGCGACACGCAATTTGCATTCACCCTGGGGGCCACCTTCCATACGACAGTCGTTCCCTCCTTACCTCCCTCATCCTCCGTGAAGTTGGCACGACTAAAGGGCTTGCACTACTCGACTGCTATGGCGAGTCTGCTGCTGCTGCAGCAGCCCCTTGCCGGACCCTCCTCTCTTGCCTCGCAGCACCAGCTGCGGCGGCGGCAATTCGATGACGGTAGGTGCACCTTTTGGTCACGCCGCCCCAATGGCGTCGTGCTTTCTCCGAAGCACGCCAACCAGTTTGGGGAGTTATCGGGAAGTTTCGCGACTTCAGCTCCAGAAGCTTCCAGTTTCAGTGAAAAAATGCGGAGCGGACGCACACGATGCAGATCCTCGTTGGGTTCGCCACCTGACAAAAGGCAGAACACATTCACCCAGTCCTCTTCTTGGCGGTCTGAACCAAGCACCAGTTTGTCCGCCTTGATAGCGTATACCGACGTGGCACCACGTCCACGTGGCCGGATGTCCGGAGGTTCTGACGTGAGATGCCACGCCAACAGCGACGGAAGACCGGAATTCAGGCAAGTGGCATTTCAGCATGCTTCGTTTTGCACACTGTGCTTCATTGCTTTCAGCATTCTTCGGCTGTAGAAGCCACAGCCTATTCAGATCCAGAGCCTATTCAGATCCAGAGGCAGCACAGTGAGAACACAGTCGGTATTCTGGCAGTAGGATTAGGATTTCTGAGGCGCTTTGTAGATCGTCCAGAGAAAAGTTTATCCTGCAACTTATGGAGACACACAGGGCTGCACATTGATACTCTGGCACAGATCCACCATACATTGTTCATGACGTCACCTCATATCGTTTGTGCCGTCACCTCTCACACCGATCATGGCGTCACCTCATTCGTAGCGCCACCAGTTCTACTTACTTACTGCAGTGCGGGGCACACTAGCTGCGACGAAATGGTCGCCGCGGCTGGTGGGCACCAGCTCGGAGTTACCATCAGCATGGCAGCTGGTGTTAGCATGGTAGCTGGTGATAGCATGGTAGCTGGTGATAGCATGGCAGCTGGTGGTAGCATGGTAGCTGGTGATAGTGCGGTAGCTGGCGGTAGCATGGTAGCTGGTGGTAGCATGGCAGCTGGTGATAGCATGGTAGCTGGTGATAGCATGGTAGCTGGTGATAGCATGGTAGCTGGTGATAGCATGGTAGCTGGTGATAGCATGGCAGCTGGTGATAGCATGGTAGCTGGTGGTAGCCCGGTCCTCGCATTGCAGCTGGCAGTGAGGTGGCATCGCCACCACCACACTGTTGGTCAGGCTGTATGGCAGACTGCTCTTGGGACACTGAGGTTGCCTCGGTGTAGCAGTTTGCCTCAGGAAGGCCAAACTGTTGTGGGAAAGAAAACAGACAATGTTCAGCAGCTGCAAGTGCCACCTGTGGCCGCGCGCTGCAAGCCTTGTCCGCGTGCCTGCAGTGCGAGCAGAAGCAGGCCAACCAATTTGAATCCAGCAGAACAAGCTGAACCTAATGCTCATCAGTGATCTCGTGAATGACACACAGAGAGCTGAAGTCACACCGCATTGTGCTGCACTGGAAGCTTCTCTCTGCTTCTCTCTCAGCTTCTCTCTCTGCTTCTCTCTCTGCTTCTCTCAGCTTCTCTCTCAGCTTCTCTCTCTGCTTCTCTCTCTGCTTCTCTCTCTGCTTCTCTCTCTGCTTCTCTCTCTGCTTCTCTCTCTGCTTCTCTTTCTGCTTCTCTCTGTCACTCTCTTCTTGTCTCTGCCTCTCTCTTCGTCTCTCTGCTTGTCACTGCTTCACTCTGCTTTTCCCTACGGAATGAATCCGGTTGTGAGGCCAATGATGTGTACCCCCCCCCCCCCCACCCCCCTCCCCACTCCCCCTCGCCTGCTGCGCTGGGCAGGGCATTGTTGCCGGCTGGGAAGAGCAGGCCTTGCTCTGCCCTCTTCAACTCATCCCTCTGTGCAGTGTGTGTGGACGTGTAGTTTGTTGCAGTCGCCGCTGCCTCTGCGGATGCCACGACTGCCACTGTCGCTGACGGCCACAGCCTGTCGACTCTGCGGTCATTGTCGCTGCCTTTGTGGCTGTTGCGGCCGATGTGATTGCCGCTGTCAAGTCGATGCACCTGTGGCTGTCTTGAGTCGGTTCTGTCCCTCTGCTTGTTCACAAGATGAATAGCCAGCTGGCATTGGTCAGTTTACTTTCTGCTTTGACGTTTTGCAAAGTGTCTACGTGAGAAGCATGTCATGAAACGGTTGTGTCCATCTGGTTGTTCATGAAATTGGCTACCGTATGGCATGGATCCGTGTCTGTGTGGCCAGGTGGCTGAGGATGAAATTGCCGAGGGAAAACACAGCGAAGGCTGTGCTCTGCAGGCACAGACCGCGTTATGGTCCTCCAAACAAGAGTGCGGCTCGGGAACATCTCTCGTTTGGGGACCCTCACATCCACACGAGAGTCGTGTTTCCTGAGTCGCCTGAGTTGGCGACTCGGGAACTGCGCTGCAACCGGGAGTGCGACTTGATGGAGGGGCTCCGAACGAGTGTGCGACCCTGGAAAACATATCGCTTGGAGGAGCTTAGACAGTGTTCCGTCGATCCATTGCATCTCATCACATTGTGCATGGCCTTCATCTCCGGCACCCACTGCATCAGAATGCAGTGCATCGCCTCGCATTGCATCTCACAGCATTGAAGCATGTCCAGTGTTGACTTGGCAGGGTCGAGATCGAGACCAACGGGATTGAGATCGACCATCAAGGGGGTTGGAGGGGTTCGAGTACCGAGGAGCAGATCAAAGGCAGGGAGGGGGGAGTTCTCCTCAGAAAAATGTTATTGTATCAATAGTGTCTAAATTGATGTTACTTAGCAGTTGGACATTCTGCGTAGGAGGTTTGCTGGCGAACCATTGGCAGTTGGTGAGGCAGTTGGCGAGGCAGTTGGTGACGCAGTTGGCAAGGCAGTTGGTGACGCAGTTGGCAAGGCAGTTGGCGAGCAGCTAGCGAGGCAATTGGCGAGACAGTTGGCAAGGCAGTTGGTGAGCATCAAAAGAAATAGAATCGAGGAAGTCTGCAGCCAAAAGCAGGCGACGGGCTTCGGGGATCAACCAGATCGAGATCGATCGATCGGCTATCCGGATCGAGTGGATAGATCCTATCCCAGCCCCTTGGATCATGGATTGAAGTCAATACTGATCATGTCGCAACGTGTCACATTGTATCGCATCATATCGCCTTGCACGGCATCCCATCCCATCCCATCCCATCCCATCCCATCCTATGCCATCCCATCCCATCGCATTGCATCCCATCACACTGCAACCCAGATTGCACTGCACCACACCATGGCATTGCACCGCAGACCCCATTGCATTCCACTGCACTGCACTGCATCGCATCGCAGAAACATCACCTTGCATGGTCACAGTCCAATTGTTGTAGAACTGCCTCATTATTGCTTCCGATCATATATGCGATTCAACTGAGGCAATGTCAAGACCACACATTGAAGGGCAAGCTCATGCGCTCTCTCCCATTTCCTTCCAGCCAGGAGGCGAAGATGAGGGAGGAGGTCATCTCGCCGTTCCGCACCGTGCGCATGTTCTTCTACCTCGCGTTCATGGCCAGCGCCGGCGTTGGAGGCCTCATCGCTCTCACTAGGGTCGTGGGCGCCCTGGCCGGCGCGCCAGCGGCCCCGCCTCTGAACGAGACGCTGCTTGACCTGGGCGTGGACGTGGGCGCCATCGCCCTCTTTGCCGTCTTGTACAGGTGAGCACACCATGCTGGGAAAGCGTCGCACCGCTGAACAAGNCCCCGTCGTACAGGTCAGGATACCATGCTGCGGAGGCTAGAATGAAGGTGTTGTGAACCCACTGGCAGGTACGACAACAGCAATGCCTATGAGTGCGACACTGCTAAACCTGGGCATGGATATGGGGACTGTCGCCTAGGCATGCAAATTCAAATGTATTTGTCCTCATTTTCAGCTATTCAATATTCGAATTGTTTCTAAAATGTACCATTCGACATTCGAATAGTTGCCAGGAAGTACTAGAATGTTTTTGAGTAGTCAAATAGTGTGGGACTGGTAGAACACTATATGCACCTTTTTGAACAGTTGACGAATAGTATTCAAATACTTCAACGAATAGTTTACCTATACTTCACGAATGCCTCATTCTCGAACATTCGAACAGTCTTCTAGTGGGTGTGGAACAAGTGTTCGATATTCCAATACTTCACTTTTCGACCAACTATTGGAATATCAAATAGTTTTTTCTCACATGCCTACTATTGCCCTCTTTGCAGTCATGTACAGGTGGGCGTCACTGCTCTTGATTAGGGGCTGTGAACCCAGGGGCGAGTGCAATAGCAGCAACGCTCTTCAGTGTGCCCCTTGTTGGTAGGGGTCGTGGGTAAGCGATCAATCTCCGAAGAAAAACAGCTCTTTTCCTTATCACCCTGACGAGAGTTGTGGACGCGTGTTGGCAGGCGCACACCACCACCATCTACAACAGTGTAGCAACAATTGCAGGGACCAGCACTCCCTGAGCTTGGAGTGGGGTTGGGGCGCTATCACCGTCTTTGCAAATCTTGCACGGGTGAGCAATCCAGTGCGTGAGAGAGAGAATGGTTTCATCACATGCCCTGGCAAGAGTTTGCCGTTAGCTCGCTGACAGGCGCGCCATCCGTGTCACCTGCGGATGGGCCACTCGCTTGTCGTCCTCAGTGTGGTCTGTGGCAATCTCTTTCTTCCGCACTCTGTGTGCAGAGATACAGTGAGGGGGTGACCTCTACAGAAGCTGGGTGGCCGTCAAGACCATCAGGGTCACATGACCCTGAAGGTCTTGTGCTTGCTTGACCATGGATTAGGCCTGCAGACCTGTGGAGACGGAAAACTGCACGAGGTGACGTGGCCAGCCTCTTTGTTGTAGACCCCTTTTGTGAATCCCATTAGTGTCTTGCGACAACGTACAGCATGCTTTGGCGTGAAAAAAGAGCTGTCCATCGATACCGCGTCGGACATGGATTGGACCTGCAGACCCGTGGAGACACAAGAAATGCACGAGATGAGGCGGTCGTCTTCTTTTTGTAGTGTAGTGTGAGTCATGCCTATGTGATTTACGCGTGCGCAGATCCGACGCAAGGGCGAAGGGAGCGCAGCTTGCCAGACTAACCCGCGAAGAGTCGCTCGGCAAGCTACGTCTCGAGCTGTCGTCTGGACGCCTCATCACAGTAGGCCAGCTGCGCGGCACCAGCCGCCTGCTTGTTGTGGCAGGCCCCCTCGACCATGTGCGGGAGGCTCTGGCGCGAGCGGAGCCGTACAAAGCGGCTCTGCTGGAGAGGGGAATCACTGTCGTGCCGTTCGTCACAGGAGGTCCCGGTTCGTCTCCTGCGAGCGGATCTTCAGGAGGTGCTTCTGGTGCAGCAGCTCTCCTTCCGGGAGACTTTGTCGGGTTTGTGAGTGCCTTGAAGTTGCCAGAGGGAGAAAATCTTACGAGCGCAGGGGCAGCAGCAGGAGCAGAGGAAGGGGTACCAGGGGGTACGGGCTCAACTCAGGAGGCTAGCGGTGTGATCACAGCGGACATGGAGGCGCGGTGGCTAACGCGGCCTGCGTACACGGACGAATGGTCGAAATGGCTTCAGGATCAGCTCAAATTCGCCAATGTGCAGCCTGGCGCTCCTGTGTAAGTGCTCCCCATCCCAAACCGAGGCACATTTCTTATGCTCAATGTCCCCCTACCAGCAAGATGGCGCCTTTGAGGGAGAGAGGAGTGCGTCTCAGGCTCGGAAAACAAGAATGAGACAATCTCGAAATGAAGCAAATCCCGAAATCTCGAAAATCTCGAAATGTCTCAGACTTCGAGATGAGATTGAGACAGTCTCGTTTTCAAGATGAGCAATATCGAGATTTGCAAAGTTTGAAAAACTCGAGACAGTCTCTCGAAAATCTCATCGCAAAATTCCAACCCCCTGAAGTGCCTTTTTGGAGGGCGTGTTTCCTCATACCCAGGGCTCAAAAAATTCGCTCAGCGAGTTTTTCGCTATTAAATTAAATAGCGAAATATTGAGCGAATGATTGAATTAAACGCCGAATTTTTGAGCCAGGGTTGAAAAAAAAAAAAAAACCAAGTAGTCTAAAATTTCAAGTTTAGTGTTCCCACACCTTCCACTCTTTGTCAATGGTCCTAGGTCTTGATGCTCATGAAGTTGTACATACAAATGCAAGTTAAAAATTCAAGTACCACCTCCTTCAAAACTTGAAGGACAGAGTGAATTTCGGTCTCCTTTAACTGTATGGAAATTCTAAAATCAGTTCTGGGGGATCTGGGAGCATGATTCACAAAATGTAAATTTTTTGGAAATAAAATTCGCCCATAAAATAGTGAAAAATTCGCTCAGCGAATTTTTCGCTATTTTAGGTGAATTAAACGGCGAATTTTTTAGCCCAGCTCATACCTTTCCATTTTCCCCCATTTTTCCCCCCCTTCTGGTCATGTATACTCCTCCCCCTCCCACTTTAAGTGCACATGTCTACTCTCTCTCTCTCTCTCTCTCTCTCTCTCTCTCNAGATTCTCATATGCGGAGCGAGATGAGATCGAGATGGCCCCGCCCGTGCTCCGAGCGAGATCGAGACAGGTTGACAGGTCTCTCGGAAAACGAGATGAGATTGAGATCTCGATCTCATCTCGTTTTTCGAGCTTTAAGTGCGTCCTTCTGTGGTTTCGAACCTTGGTGCCGCCAAGGCTTTAATCCAAGCAATCTCTAGAAACCTTTTGTGAGTGTTGCTCACAGGTCGGGGGATTGCTGCTGCAGATCTGCCTTCACCGGAAAAGATCTGCTTGGCTGCGGAAAGAGGAGGAGGGCGGACACCCTTGGTAGGGAAGGGGGGGGTGGGGGGGCAGAGGTCTAGAGGAGAGAGTGGAAGGAAGGAGAGGGGTTGTGGGAAGCTGTGAATTGAACCTGTGAGAAGTCCTCTCAACTCCCTACTAACAACACTTGGGACCCAGCAGTCGTGAGACGACAGGTCTGGCTTAGAACAAAATGGTCAAGCCTTCTCTGTTCGCCTCAAGGCTGCCAGTTAGGGGTCTGCGCCGAGCCTCCCAGAGGCTATTGAGCCGAGTCGCTTTTGCCATTGCCACACCTGTGCGGCACTTGAAGCAACAGAAGTGGTTCCGTAGAACATGGTATCACGACAGCGTCGACAGTTGCTGTTGGTCCCTAGCATGGCACTGGCAGCTTGCAAGCTCTGAAATCTAGCCGGCCTGACATTGGGCTTATGCTAGAGAAACTGGCATGGTCCTAACATTGGACAAGTAGGCATGGTGCTAGCATCGGACAGATTGGCATGGCGTGGACTGGTATGGTGGAAGTGAGTAGGGCGTGCTTCCAATCAGGCAGGCATGGCAGCGATTGCACTGACGTGGCGTACAAGAAAGTGTTTTCACATTGGTGCAAGCCAGGTGCTCACTTCACTCAAACATGTGTGGATTGGTCTCAGGCTAGTTGAAAGTGGTTGAAAGTGGTTGAAAGTGGTTGAAAGTGGTTGAAAGTGGTTGAAAGTGGTTGAAAGTGGTTGAAAGTGGTTGAAAGTGGTTGAAAGTGGTTGAAAGTGGTTGAAAGTAGTTGAAAGTGGTTGAAAGTAGTTGAAAGTGGTTGAAAGTGGTTGAAAGTGGTTGAAAGTAGTTGAAAGTGGTTGAAAGTGGTTGAAAGTAGTTGAAAGTGGTTGAAAGTGGTTGAAAGTGGTTGAAAGTGGTTGAAAGTGGTTGAAAGTGGTTGAAAGTGGCTGAAAGTAGTTGAAAGTGGTTGAAAGTGGTTGAAAGTGGTTGAAAGTGGCTGAAAGTGGCTGAAAGTGGCTGAATGTGGTCGAATGTGGTTGAAAGTGGTAGAATGTGGTTGAAAGTGGGTGAATGTGGTTGAAAGTGGTTGAGAGTGGTTGAATGTGGTTGAAAGTGGTTGAATGTGGTTGAAAGTGGTTTGAATATGGTTGAAAGTGGTTGAATGTGGTTGAAAGTGGTTGAATGTGGTTGAAAGTGGTTGAATCTGGTTGAAAGTGGTTGAATGTGGTTGAAAGTGATTGAGTGTGGTCGAAACTGGTTGAAAGTTGTCGATCACTTGCCGCAAGAGGTAGAGATCGATCGTTGATCACTTAGTAGGGTGGTCAGCATAGGCATAAACTGGTTGCGCAATGCAGCGAACTGGTTGCCAAGTGGTGCGGAATGGTTGCTATCTTTTCTAGAATGGTATCAACTGCTTGCAA
>SZWC01008943.1:44453-59954 GCA_023375785.1 Penium margaritaceum | reverse complement strand
TCTGCTTTCGCAGATACATCTCTCTCAGGTTGGATGGGCGAGTACGGGGAAGCGGCGTAGGGTATCCCCCTTGGCAAGTAATTGCCGCTCAATTGCCGCCTATGAAGGGAATGTGGCAAGGTCCACTGGATGGAATGGATGGGCGTGTATTTTAGTCGCAAGTGTAAGTTGTGCAAGCCACTTCTGATGTACGAGGGTCTGACATGTTATGCAAGAGGTAATCTCAATCAAGTCATGAGAAAGTATCCATTTTTCTGAGGCATGCCGCTATGCGATTCCCCTCTTTGGGACAGGAAGTTCACAGATGGCTGCATAACGATTGGAATGTTCCGCATTCTATCAGGGGAGAACTCGAGCTGTGACACATCAGAGGAGGTCTTATGCTTCCACTTGCCAAGGTAATTTGTTGTCCACTGCACCCGAAGGTGAGCATCGGGCATTAGCCAGATGTTTCTTCACTAGCATAGATCTGTCTCACCACTACACCAAAGCTTTAAAGGTGAAGGACACAGAATCAGGGTAACCATCACAAAAGTTGGCGAAGTTGATTTACTGGCACATCATGGGTTAGAAGGCGAGGAACATATGGGCATTGCTCAAAGTGATATGCTATCATTGAAGCAGTGATGTCAACAAGTGGCACATCCTTGGAATGGAGGAGTTGTAACACTTTCCATGACACTATGGCGACCATTCCAAGAGACATGAATGAAGAAGGGAGGCACATGATGTGGGATTATGTCACACTTGTTACTCCATAGAAATCAATCCAAGGGATAGATGTTTTGGGAACTCCCACTACGTACATCCTCACTTCATGATGCGAATATGCTTTGTTGGTAATGGTTTTTCCATCACAGATGGAGCACGTTTGCGTTATGAAGTCAGGATTTATGTAGTGAGAATTCCCAAAAACATGTATTGGGTGTTTTTTATAGATGTGTTGTGCTTTGTGCCGTTCCTGTACAGTTTACTGTGACCACTCGGCCGTGTCCATACTCCTACAGATCCCTGAGGCGGGCGGCCCTGGTTGCACCAGCGCGACGACAGGCGGCGGACTACCAGCTTGGAGCTGGCCGACCACTGCACCAGAGCCCCAGATGCCACCGGGACTCTCTGCTGTGTCTTCTACATCTTGCAGGCGTCTTTCGGCAGACTAGCCATGAGGCCTATTTGCATGTTTTTGCATTGTATGCTCACTGTCTATGAATGGATGCATGCATGTGACTAGTCGTAGCGTCCGTCTTTTGATTCTGCACGTCTAGGTTCAGACGGCATAGCATTCTGACATGTGTGCGCAGAGTTACGGCCAAAACAGTGGTTTTGGGCCGGTTTTAGGACAGCTCTTGGACTGCCGCGTGCAACACCCGCCGTGTGCCGCGGCAGGTATTTATGCCTTGGACTTGTCATTTGTCATTTCTCTCTGCATATGCTATATTGAAGCATTCTCACACTCTGCCTAGTGTCGCCTAGCCAAACCCGTGCCGTACTATGTACGACCTGTGACTGTCGACACCGTCTGATGAGGCACTGACGCCTAGTCAGCGGCTGCGTTGCTAGGAAGCTTCCACGCATTTTCTCATGGTATCAGAGCAGTGAGACAGTTCTCACTGAGCTGCACAGCAGAGCAGCAACAATGAGAGTCATCGTTGCAGCAGAGTTCCTGAGGCCTGTTGGAGACGGCCGGTCGCCGTCTACGCAGCCCCACCCACCACGTGAGATCGCAACAGCAGCGTTGTGCACCGCCACGCGAGGTGCGTGGCGGCTGCAGTGAGTGCAGCCGCCCCTCCCACAGCCGTAGCGGCAGAGCAACAGTAGCAGAGGCGGCGGCAGCAGCAACGCAACAGCAGCGGCCGCAGCAGCAGCGGCCGTAGCAGCAGCGGCTGCAACAGCAGCGGTCGTAGCAACAACGGCGGCAGCAGCAGCGCAGCAGTAGGAGTAGCAGCGCAGCAGTAGCGGCGGCAACAGCAACGCAGCAGCAGCAGCGGCAGCCGCGGCGGCAATAGCAGAGCAGTAGCAGCAGTAGTAGCAGTAGCAACGCGATAGCGGCAGCAGCAGTAGCGCGGCAGCGGCAACAGCAGCAGCGCGCGGTGGCGGCAGCGAGTAGCAGCCGCAGCGCGCAGCAGCAGCAGTAGCAACAGCAGCGCAGCTGCTGCTGCCACCGCTGCATCCGCAGCTACACAACTACTGCTGCAGGTGACAGCGCAGCTGCAGCAGCAGCTGAGCGGAAGCTTCCGCGCAGCGTCCGCGCAGCCACCGCAGAGCGGCTGCACGCGCGTGCAGATTCGCGGAAAAGAGAGAAAAAGAAGAAAAAAACAGAGGAGACAAGCCGACGTCAGCAATTTTGCTTGCTGACGTCGTCAATCATGCTGACGTCAGCAACCACCTGCTGACGTCAGCACCATAGTCAGATTTTTGGCCGGACAATCAAAAGTTGTGAGCGTTCAACTTCTCGAGAAACGCTGACGCTTTTAGAATCCGACAAACTGCATCCGTCGCCCCATACTGAGCGGCGACATGAGCCTGTCCGACAGCAAGGAGAAGGGACCAGGCGATCCCTCCTCCTCCTTGTCTGGCGTATTGAGTCCACGTTCGCAGGCCATTGAGGACCTGCGCAGCCAGCGGAATGAGATGCGTCGTCTCCAGAGAGAGCAGACTGACGCTATCCGCACGCTAAGTGAGCTTCTGCGCGCTCAGCCCACGGCCCCTCTGCGGATTTCTGAGGGGGCTGCCGGAGTTGCGGTCTCTACCCAACATTCGGTCCAGGCACCCGTGACAGGCGCTCCACCTGACCCACCACCTGCTGACCTCCTTGATGATGAGCCACTACACGATGAGCCATTCATGCCAGGCATCACGGATGATTCTCAGGAGCACGAGATTCGAGTTCTCCAGGAGCGCCTCCGTCAGCTGCACACAAGTACCTGACCTCCACCGGTTTCCCCGATACGATCATCACCTGACTACCCTGGCGATCACCCTCTCCCAGGAGTTTAACCCATCTCTCGTCCTCCTAAGCCTGCGGTTGCTCTCCCCACAGAGCGGCAACCTAAGGACTTTGAGGCACCACCTCCACGGTACATCAGCGAGGATGGTTTCGACTGCTGGGAGATCATGTTTCAGGTGTGGGCTACATCTGAGGGAGTGTGGCCTTACTACCACAGCCCGTACCAGTCTACATACCCAGCACAGGCACTGACAGCAGCCCGGGCCATGCGCGGACTTCTCTACGCCATGCCACATGAGACTGTCGTCGACTTCCGCCCCTTCCTTGGCGAGGCTGGCACAGGCACCGGCGTCGATCCCCGTGGAGGCTGGGATCTGGCGTTATCCCTGCTGGCCACAGAGACGCACGCCACTTGTGCGTCACAAATTCGTGCTTTCCATTCGCTTTGTTAGGGGCCTGCAAAGTCTGCAACGGATTACTGGCGACACGCTATGCGTATCTACACGCGTCTAGGGACCTCAGGAGGCACACAGCTGTGGGCTCTTCGGATGATTATGCTCGGAGTTTGCCTTGAGTACACCGACATCTTCACATAGTACAACGACACTGTCCTCGAGCCTTTCTCAGCCACTCTACAGCTGCTCCCTTGGGCGCATCAGCTTTTCCTCCAGGTGACTTCAGCCCGTGAGGCAGCAGTAGCACATCAGGAGACCTCCCTCGCTGCAGCAGTCATCGCATCACCACCATCTTCTCTCCTACATTCACCCTCATCCACCTCCACCATGACCACCTCATCTTCCTCCCCCTCTTCGACCCCTACTACACCCACACAGACACAGGGCGTTGCAGCAGCCACCCAGGGGAAGAAGAAGAATAGGAAGCGTGGATCAGGTCAGCAGCAGTCGTCATCCAGTGGTAGTAGTGGCCCTTCTGTGCACTGCTACAACTGTGGAGGCGCCCATCGCCACACCGAGTGCCAGCAGCCGCTATACTGGACGCGGATCACCCGTGGGCTTCAGGCTGCTCATGCTCTTCGTTCCACGTCCGGCGCATCCCCCGCACCCTCCTCGGGACGTGTGGCGACCACGACTGCAGCTGTTCCTACGTCCTCACCGGCGAGTAGCAGCGATCCGGACCCACGCGACCGCACCATCGCCGAGCTTCGTCATCTTCTGGCGCTTCGCTTTCAGGGAGGTGCGAGTGTGTTGTCATCGTCGGGTGGTTCACAGACTGCTTCTTCGTCCGTTCCCGTGGCACGAGTGTGGAGGATCACAGTCAGCATGTGACGATGATGGGCCTGATTGCACTGACTGGATTCATGAGTCTCATCTTCGTGATGTACGTCGTTCCTCCCCACTGTCAGCTCAGAGTCCCTCTGATGCCTAGTGTTCCATTGCTCGTTGTGCAATAACGTCCACCAGTCATGACTCCAGTGGCACTTGGATCATCGATTCTGGGGCCACCCATCACATGACGTGCCGTCGCAGTGACTTTGTTGTACTTGGTCCTGTCACGACTGTCCGTTCTGTACGGACAAGCTCTGGTCAGTCCTTGCCAGTCCACGGTGTGGGGGTTGTATGTTTCGACGGTCCGTCTGGCCCCATTGTATCTTTTTTACGTGTTGTTTGTGCCTGATCTTGAGCTCAGCCTGCTTTCTGTGCGTGCCTGCACTCCGATGGGTCTCTCTGTGGAGCACACCGCTGATTCAGCGACTGTGACTGCTACTGACACCCATAGCATTGTCTTGCGTGCTTCAGTCATAGATGATTTGTATGGTATCGCTCGGCCCTCCTCCCCTTGCTCTCCCTCCTCATCCGGTCGCGTGTTTGTCACTGGTGTTCTATCCTCGGAATACCAGCGGTTGCTTCATCGTCGTCTGTGTCATGTGGGCTCCGACACTGTGTCGAAGCTCATTTGGACACAGCCTGCTCTTGGTCTTGACGTGGCTTCTTTCGAGAAGCCACCCAAGACCGACTGTCTTTTCTGCGCTCAGGGGAAGATGCATCGGTGCACCGACCCGGACTCGCGTTCCCGAGCGCTTGGGCATCTTGAGTTGGTCCACTCGGACCTTCTGGGTCCTCTCCCGGTCGAGTCCCTGTCCGAGAGGGGCCGGTATGTTCTGACGCTGACTGATGACTTCACCCGCATGCGGTCGGTCTACAGTCTGCGTCAGAAGAGTGACGCCGCCCTTGCGGTTCGGCTCCAGCTCGTGATGGCTGAGCGTCAGTCTCGCCGCAGGCTACATACTTTTCGCTCGGATCGCGGCGGCGAGTTCCTTGGCGAGATGGACTCCTTGTTTGTTGAGCACGGGATTTTTCACCAGGTCTCCGCTCCTATTCCACAGTAGAAGGGTGTATCTAAGCGCTTGAACCGCACCATGGAGGATGCGGTTTGCGCCATGCGGTCTGAGTGCGGTCTCCTGGAGTCTTTCGCTTTCGAGGGCTTCGCCTACATGACTTGGGTCTGGAACCGCCTCCCGCATGGTCCACTTCCGCACCATGTTACACCGTACGAGCTTTGGTTTGGCCACCGTGCTGACCTTCGTCTCGCTCACGTCTAGGGATCCCTGGCTTCCGTGTGGTACACCGAGGATCAGCAGGCGTCCAAGGTCTCCCCTCGGGGTCACTTGTGTGCCTTCATTGGCATCTCCCCGCGGTCGAAGGCCTGGCGTTTTTGGGACCCCACTCGCCGTCGCGTCATTGATTCATTGAGTCCCGTGACGCGCTGTTTTTTCAGTCACTCACGTACCGTGACCTGACTTTGATCACAGCCCTCTCCGCAGCCCATGTCCCTTCCTGTGAGGGTCCTCGGCGGATGGGGGAGACTTCTACGCCAGCGACCATCCCTCGTCCGGCTGATGTGTTCGCTCGAGCCCCCTCTCGATCTCCAGCCCTTGATGATCCGCCTATCATTGCCGTCGGCCCAGAGATCTCGCCTGTACAGCCTGTTTCACACCCCACAGATACCTCTTCTCTCACGCCTCCTCATGCACCATCACCTGTGTCTGCCAGCACCCCTGCTCCTGCGTCTGACCCAGTCTTGCCCACTCCCGTTCCTACATCGGTTGACACCCCTGCCTCAGTGTCCGAACCAGCCTTGCCTGCTGTCATACCCAGCTCCGTGTCTCCCACACACTCATCTCCTCGCTCGGCATCTCCGGCTGCCTCGTCTCAGCCCTCACCAGCTGTGGTCGTACCTGTTCCTGTGGTCGTACCTGTCCCTGCGCCTGAGGTGCGCCCCTCGACCTCCGGTTACTCCCGTGAGCCCGGTGGCCGCCTTCGACCACTAGACTCCGGAGCTCATCGAGCGTCAGGTCCCGGACCCAGGCGTTTCTCTCGCAGCATCGCGAGCGGTGATCTAGGCACAAAGGCCTTAGGCCAGAGTGCCCGCATTGAGCTTTCAGAGGTACATCCAGCGTGTCCTGTAGGGCACGACCTGGTCACTCACGAGTTCCATATTGCCTGTGACGCAGCAACTCATCTCGTGGCCGTCAGGCCCGACACTGAGGCGTGTGCACTCGCCACGCAGAGTAGCCCCTCTATGGCGCCTGACCCTCGCACTGTTGGAATGATGCTCCTCACCATGGCAGGAGTGACTCCAAAAAGGAACACCAAAACGACAAGCCTTAGTGGCTTAGTGGTTAATGGTGTCCACCTCTAGAGGCAGGGATCCGGGTTCAAGTCCCACAAGATGAAATTCTGCCCTGCCTCAAGGGAGGTGGAAAATAGATGCTAGGAAGCTAGCTCAACCTCTAGAGTTCCTCTTTAAGTTTCTAGAAGGCCAGGTGAGGGTCCAGGAAGGTGGCACACCTTCTAGAAGGGGTGACTTGTCCTACAAGGCATCTAGAGGTGTCTTGGTCTTCTGGACACCTTCCCTCCTACTAGAAGCAAGCTGAGGAATCTAGGAAGGGGTAGAAGCTTCTAGAGGAGGGAAGGGATGCCTTCCTAGGTGGGAAAAGGACAGCCTACCAAGGAGCACTCTAGAAGCCATAGAATCTGCTAGGAAGCTCCAAATCTGGCATGCTTTGGTGTTCTGGAAAGCTTAGAACAGTGGCTATAAAATGCCACTGCTTGTAGGCCTTGATAAAGTGTTCATTCCCAGTCAATTGAGGCTAAAACTATTGCCACACTCTCTGACCAGATTTTGCCATCCTTGGAACCAGTTGCCTCCACAGTTTCAGTCTCTCCAAAAACAGTTGCTGGTGTGAAACAGCCACTGCTAGGGACCCTCCAGGGTGCACACTCACCCTCAGGCCAACAAAGGGTTCTGGGCCCACGCCTCTAAAGGGTTCAAAGCCAGCTTGATTTCACGCTTCCAAGAGCAAGACATAGCAAACAGCGAGCAAGAGAGCAGCCGCGCTGTCCTTAGTTTGATGGGACAGGCTTTGCCTTGTGGAGGTGGCAGTTTGAGGTCTTCCTCAACGACAAGGGACTGCTTGAGCTTGTAAAAGGTGATGAGACTGCTCCGCCGGAGACTGCAACGGCTGAGGTGAAGGAGGCATACAAGAAGCTCAACAAAAAGGCATTGGCGCTCCTTGTGTTGGCGTTATGCCCGCCACGACTTGGGCACATCCAAGGATGCACCCTGGCCGCAGACGCATGGTCAAAACTCTGCTCCATCTACCAGCCAAGCAACCTTGCCAATCAGCTCTTCATCTTCAAACGGCTTGTCACCCTCCGAGCCAACAAAGGCGACAAGATCATGGAGATCATGCAGCAGATTGAGTCACTCGCAGCGGAGTGCGTGGCCACTGGTTGGGAGGTCGACTCTCAGTTGCAAGCTATGATCCTCCTTCTGGCCTTGCCGGACAATTGGCGTCCCATGATCACAGTCCTCGGTGGCTGGCCTTCCGACGAGCTCAAGTACCCGAAGGTTGCCGAGTACGTGCGCAATGAGTGCATGCGACGTGGCGGTCGGGAGAGTGCAGCGGCATCAAGTTTAGCTTACACGTTTCATCCTCAAAGTGGAGGCCGAGGCGACAAGTGGAAGGGTGCCAAACAGGGCACCAAGAAGGGTGACAAGAAGGGGGAGTGCTTCAACTGCGGCAAGGAGGGCCACTACGCGCGCAACTATCCCAAGAAGAAAACAGATCGATCGTAGCGGGGCGGGAAGAAAGATGAGCACGCCCTTATGGCGTACAAATCCACCAACTTGAAGGATCCGGGAGTTGCCGTCATTGACTCCGGATCAGGTCGCCACACGCAATGCAACAGGGCGGCATTTGTCACCTACGGCGCCTTGAAGAGATGCATGATGGTCGCCAATGGAAAAACAAAGGTGGCCACCGGTGAGGGTAACGTCCGCATTGAGTCAATTGTGGATGGAAAACTTGTCACGAGCAAAATCTACGATGTGCTGCATATGCCCAACTTCGGGACAAACCTGCTCTCCGTCAACCACCTTACTGACAAGGGACTTGAGGTGCTCTTCACAAAGAAGGAGCCCATCATCCGCAAGGAGGGCAAAGGTGAGGTCATTGTGTGTGCCAAGAGAGAGGAAGACTTGTACCTGCTACGCGCGAAGATCCTCAGCAGCCGGGTGGGGTCCAACGCCGCCAATCTTGCAACGAAGGATGGAGGAGACCTTGACCTATGGCACCGCCGACTCTGCCACATTTCTCCATCGACAGTGAAGGAGATGGCTAAGAGGGAAGTGGTGCGGGGTCTCCAAATCAGCGGCCTTGATGGAACCAAGGAGACCGTGTGTGAGCCATGCATCATTGGCAAATCAACTAGGCAGCCGTTTGTCGCCAAGGGGATGCTTGCATCGGCAAAACTGGCCGTGGTACACACAAATGTGTGTGGACCACCTGAGAGCTCCATCGGTGGAGCTCGCTACTTCCTCACCTTCATCGATGAACACAGCCGGAAACTCTATGTCTTCCCAATGAAGCGGAAGAGTGAGGTCCTTGCGTGCATGCAGGAGTTTGTGGCTGATGTTGAGCAGCAAACAGAGTTGAAGGTGAAGGCGTTCTGGAGTGACAACGGCGGTGAATATGCGGGGTGCCTTGGGTGGATGAAGAGCAAGGGGATTGAGTGGCAGAAAACAACTCCACACTCCCCACAACAGAATGGCGTCGCAGAGAGAGAAAATCGCACAATCCTTAACATGGTGTGATCCATGTTGAGTGACGCCGGCCTTACACAACGGTATTGGGCGGAGGCGGCAAGGACAGCAGCGTACATCATGAATCTTATGCTGAACAAGTCGCTGAAGGACAAGGAGAGTAAGGCCTGGAAGATGCCACAAGTGGTGTGGAGCGGGAGGAAGCCGACGGTGGGTCACCTCCGCACGTTTGGTTGTGTTGCACATGCAATGGTACAGGCACGTGAAGGACAGAGCAAGCTGGACCTGCGTACCCGCCGGTGTGCTTTCCTTGGATATGAGAGCGGAAGCAAGGTGTACCGGCACTTTAACCCAATGAGGCAGCAGATTGTCCGGAGTCACGACGTCACGTTCGACGAGAAAAGCCGTTGGACAAACAAGGAGGCAGGTCTCTCCAAGAGGGGGGAGTGGATGCCACTCCTTGAGAGGGAGACGCTGGAGGACGTGAATGAGGGTGACATCCTGGCATCACCACCAACCGGAGACCATCGCCTGAGGGATGGGCGAGCGGTAGACTTTATTCCGGCTAGTTTGGATGAGGAATCCGAAGCACCGGAGATGGACGTGGAGGTGGGGAGTCGACAGATGTGTCCAAGGTCTCCAAGAGAGGGGGATCAGGCGCTTGGAGAGGATGGCGCCAAAAGGGGACAGCAACAACAACAACCGCCTCAAGAGCCCCGCACGAGTAACCATGTGCGAAGAAGGACAAAAAGGTATGATGCCAACAAGGGAATTTGGACTGGGTTTGCACATGCCTTCTTCACGCAAGAGGAGCCTCAATCTGTAAAGGAGGCACTGCAGCGGAAAGATGGGGCTGAGTGGGAGGGAGCAATAAAATCTGAGCTTGCCTCCCACGAGGAGAACGGCACTTGGGAGCTGGTTGACCGGCCGGAGGGCGAAAAAATCATCGGCTCCAAGTGGATCTTCCGAAAGAAGCTCACAAAGGAGGGGAAGGTGGAGCGGTACAAGGCGCGGCTGGTGGCGAAAGGATACTCCTAGAGAAAAGGGGAGCACTACGACGAGACCTTTGCACCAATTGCCAAGTTTGCCTCCATCCGTACTATCCTCTCGGTGGCAGCGGCACGTGACTACGAAATCCACCAAATGGACGTGAAAACCGCGTTCCTCAATGACGACCTGGACAAGGAAGTCTACATGGAGGTGCCAGAGGGGGTGGATGCGCCGCAAGGGAAGGTGTGCCGGCTTCGTAGGGCGCTCTATGGACTGAAGCAAGCTCCGCTCATGTGGTACCTCAAGATGGATAGTTTCATGGGTGAGCTTGGCTTCAAGCGCTGCGAGGCCGATCACAGCGTGTACGTGCGTAATCAGCCAGGACTCCACCAAATTTTTGTCCTCTACGTGGATGACCTCATCCTTGTAACTTCGGATGAGGGGGAGCTCAAGAGCCTGGAGCAACAGCTTGGTGGCCGGTTCAAGATGATGGACATGGGCGAGCTTGAGTACTACCTAGGCATCGCCATCAAGAGGGACCGCAAAGCACGCACGCTGAAGATGGGTCAAGAAAAACATGTGCAGGAGGTGCTCCGCCGCTATAACATGGAGGAGTGCAACCCCATCGGCACACCTATGACAAGGACATGTGAGCTGAGCTCGAGCATGGGCCCGAGCACGGAGGACGAGAAGGCGGAGATGGCTGGAGTACCGTACCAGTCTGCAGTTGGCAACATAATGTATGCCATAATGGAACACGGCCTGACCTTGCCTTTGCTGAAGGATAAGTGAGCCGCTATGTTGCTGATCCGGGGTCGCTACATTGGCAAGCGGTGAAGAGAATCCTCCGCTACTTGAAGGCAACGACACATTCGCGACTTGTGTTTGGAGGGGGAGCGCGGACTGACTCCCTCAAGTTGGTTGGCTACTCTGATGCTGACTGGGCAGGTGACGTTGATGACTGAAGTCAACATCAGGCTATGTTTTTGTGCTTGGTGGTGCAGCGGTGTCTTGGGCAAGCCGGAAGCAGGACAGTGTGGCTCTATCCAGCACTGAGGCGGAGTATACTGCGCTCGCAGAAGCCACAAAGGAGGCACTATGGCTGTGGCGATTGCTCAAGGAGATTGGGGTGCCGCAAAAGAAGCCAACGGCACTCAATGTTGACAACATGAGTGCCATCAGCCTGACCAAGAACTTTGTGCTACACCGGAGGACCAAGCACATAGAGATCCGGCATCACTTTGCACGAGACCTTGTTGCAAAGGGTGATGTGGTGCTTGTGCACTGCGCCACAAAGCACATGCTTGCTGATGCCATGACAAAGGCGCAACCCAAGGACAGGCATGATGCTACTTGTATGGAGCTTGGGCTTTCCCAAGCCTCTTGAGTTGCAGGCTGAGCATGGACAACTGCCATAGGTGACGCGCAAGGGGGAGATTGTTGGAATGATGCTCCTCACCATGGCAGGAGTGACTCCAAAAAGGAACACCAAAAAGACAAGCCTTATTGGCTTAGTGGTTAATGGTGTCCACCTATAGAGGCAGGGGCCCGGGTTCAAGTCCCACAAGATGAAATTCTGCCCTGCCTCAAGGGAGGTGGAAAATAGATGCTAGGAAGCTAGCTCAACCTCTAGAGTTCCTCTTTAAGTTTCTAGAAGGCCAGGTGAGGGTCCAGGAAGGTGGCACACCTTCTAGAAGGGGTGACTTGTCCTACAAGGCATCTAGAGGTGTCTTGGTCTTCTGGACACCTTCCCTCCTACTAGAAGCAAGCTGAGGAATCTAGGAAGGAGCAGAAGCTTCTAGAGGAGGGAAGGGATGCCTTCCTAGATGGGAGAAGGACAGCCTACCAAGGAGCACTCTAGAAGCCATAGAATCTGCTAGGAAGCTCCGAATCTGGCATGCTTTGGTGTTCTGAAAAGCTTAGATCAGTGGCTATAAAATTCCACTGCTTGTAGGCCTTGATAAAGTGTTCATTCCCAGTCAATTGAGGCTACAACTATTGCCACACTCTCTGACCAGATTTTGCCATCCTTTGAACCAGTTGCCTCCACAGTTTCAGTCTCTCCAAAAACAGTTGCTGGTGTGAAACAGCCACTGCTAGGGATCCTCCAGGGTGCACACTCACCCTCAGGCCAACAGGCACATTGAGGGAGGCTCTCTCATTGGAGGATGTTGATGCCTGGCAAGCTGCTTGCGAGGATGAGCTTCGTGCTATCTGAGAGCATAGAGTCTATGAGCTTGTCGACCTTCCCCCTGGGATGAAGGTGATTCAGGTCAAGTGGGTCTTTTGCAAGAAGGTGAAGCCGGATGGCTTACTGGAACGCTACAAGGCCCGCTTGGTCGTCAAGGGGTACTCTCAGATTGAGGGAGTTGATTACACTGACACCTTTGCCCCTGTTGGCCGCATGACCTCAGCTCAAGCTCTGTTCGGTGTAGTGGCTCAGCATGACTAGGAACTGCACCAGATGGATGTGAACAATGCGTTGCTCCATGGCTCTCTGGATGAGGAGATTTACGTGGCTTAGCCACCAGGTTTTGAGGACGGTGACAAGGTCTAGCGCTTGCGCAAGTCCTTGTACGTCCTCAAGTAGTCTCCATGGTGTTGGAACCGTGAGATCACTGCCACCTTGACTCGCACAGGATACGTACAGAGCGAGGCACACCCCTCGCTCTTCATCCTACCGACACCCGAGCGGTTCACCGCCATCCTGGTCTATGTTGATGACCTCCTGATTGCGTCTCCGTCCCTGGAGGTCGTGAAGGAGGCCAAGGCTGTCCTGTAGACTGCCTACAGGATGAAGGACCTCGGTCCTGCATCGGTGTTTCTTAGTATGGAGATCGTGCGAGATCGCAGACATCGGACACTGTTGCTGCATCAAGCCCGATACGTACGAGTCATGGGGGAGCGCTTCAGCAATCTCCTTGGTGCAGTGCCATCCGCTTCCACACCTCTTACACCCGATGGGCTAGATGCCCTGAAGGTGGATGATCCTACACAGCTAGGGGAGACAGTGGACGTGACCTTGTACCTCTGTCTCATCGGATCTCTGATGTACCTGGCCACCACCACGCGTCCTGACATCGCGTTCGCCGTCAACCTCCTCGCTCAGTTCTCGCAGGCTCCACGTGCGAGAGCCCTTCACGCGGCTGTGCGAGTGGTACGGTACGTGGTCTCCATGCCGCACCTCGGACTCTGCTTTTGTCGGCAGTGTTCGGTGGTCCTTGATGGCTACACTGATAATGACTGGGCTTGGAGCCCTGATGGGCGCAGTCGTAATGGTTACGTGTTTTTGCTCGGTGGTACCGCTTTGTCTTGGCGAAGTGGAAAGCAGGGCTGCATTGCATGTAGCTCGTCAGAGGCAGAGTATGTTGCTTTGGGCGCAGGGGCTGCTGAGGCAGTATGGCTGCAGCGCTTGTTTCTTGGGCTTGGGCAGTCAGCACCCGCCATTGTGCTGCGTTGCGACAACCAGAGTGCTCTCGCCATTGCGAAGAACTCTGGTATTTTTCATGCTCGCACAAAGCACATTGCGGTTGAGCATCACTTTATTCATGATCTGGTGGAGCGACGCGTGATCTCCATCATGTGGGTTGGTACTGACATGCAGCGTTCTGATTTCTTGACAAAGGCACTTGCTCGCGGAACGTTCCTGGTGGCCATTCGTTCTGTTGGGCTTTGCCCCGTGCGTGAGAGTGGTTGAGTGTGGGATGTGCGTCTGTGCCTCATTTTTTTGTGTCACTCACTATTGTGTTCGTACCAGTGCTGCACGCGTATGGACATGCGTACCATCGGGTCATGGGGGAGTGTTGTGCTTTGTGTCGTTCTTGTANGCTTTGCCCCGTGCGTGAGAGTGGTTGAGTGTGGGATGTGCGTCTGTGCCTCATTTTTTTGTGTCACTCACTATTGTGTTCGTACCAGTGCTGCACGCGTATGGACATGCGTACCATCGGGTCATGGGGGAGTGTTGTGCTTTGTGTCGTTCTTGTACAGTTTACTGTGACCACTCGGCCGTGTCCATACTCGTGCAGATCCCTGAGGCAGGCGGCCCTGGTGGCACCGGTGCGACGACAGGCGGCAGACTACCAGCTTGGAGCTGGCCGACCACTTCACCAGAGCCCCAGATGCCACCGGGACTCTCTTCCGTGTCTTGTACATCTTGCAGGTGTCTTTCGGCAGACTGGCCATGAGGCCTATTTGCATGTTTTTGCATTGTATGCTCACTGTCTGTCAATGGATGCATGCATATGACCAGATGTAGCATCCGTCTTTTGATTCTGCACGTCTAGGTTCAGACGGCGTAGTATTCTGACATGTGTGCGCAGAGTTACGGCCAAAACAGTGGTTTTGGGCCGGTTTTAGGACAGCTCGTGGACTGCCGCGTGCGACACCCGCCGTGCGCCGCGGCAGGTATTTATGCCTTGGACCTGTCATTTGTCATTTCTCTCTGCATATGCTGTATTGAAGCATTCTGACACTCTGGCTTGTGTCTCCTAGCCAAACCCGTGCCGTAGTGTGTACGACCTGTGACTGTCGACACCGTCTGATCAGGCACTGACGCCTAGTCAGCGGCTGCGTTGCTAGGAAGCTTCCATGCATTTTCTAAAGATGTGTTCCTCTACCTCATGATGTGCATGCACTTCTCTGGAATTAGAATTTTATTCTGGTATTTGTTATGAACAATTGGAAAAAAAAAAATATATCTTCTAAGTTCAGTTGCTCTATTCAGACCTACTTGGGGAGCCTACATCAACATTGGGGCTTGTTTTAGTTCTCATACAGTTCTCTCGCACCTGCTGCGACCAGGGTTGAACAAGGATCCAATGCTGCACTAAGGTGCACAGGGTTACATAGTAAGCTTTGCAAAGTTGGCTATAAGTGAAACTAAAAGAGTTTTGAAGACAAACGTAGGGAAAAACATAACGTAGAAATTCCACTTCATCTGAAATTCATGTGTAACGTGTTTGTTCCGTTTGATGTAATTGTTATGCTTGTACTCTTCCCAAAGTAGATTCAAATGTGACCTCTGGAAAATATTTTCTGGAATCACATGTGCAAATCAACATTTCGAAATGAATATTCTTTAGAATTGCTGTATCTTACCCATTTTCACACATGGATTTGTTCCATGGACTACCTTCCACACATTTATTGTACCCATACGTGTGTCTACATCTATGTACATATACATGCAGAGTCATTTGTGTCATATCTATTCAATCTATGTAGTACTTTCTTCACATTAATATGATCCAACCATCCAATGACAATGATTTGTTGTGATTACGCGTGTGACAAAAAAAAAACCATTTGAAATAAGGTGAAGAATTCATAACAAGTTATAATGTACATCATGTTTCAAATCATTTCTCCTTTATCAAGCACATTGATCTAACAATTCAGTTTTGGTGTAGTGTATCTTAGATCCAGGTATGTAGGCTCAGCTGTCTTGGAGCGTGTGTGTGTGTGTGTGTGTGTGTGTGTGTGTGTGTGTGTGTGTGTGT
>SZWC01008943.1:26707-44202 GCA_023375785.1 Penium margaritaceum | reverse complement strand
TGTGTGTGTGTGTGTGTGTGTGTGTGTGTGTGTGTGTGTGTGTGTGTGTGTGTGTGTGTGTACATGCATGGGTGCCTGTGTGCATGCGTGTGTGCGTTCGTGCATGTGTTTGTACATGCATGTGTGCATGCATGCATGCATTTGTGCATGCATGCATGCATGCATTCGTGCACGTACACACTGGTGCTTTGTGCTTGTGTGCATGCGTACACACTGGTGGTCCTGCGTGCATGGGCGTGAGTGCACATGTGGGTGCGTGCATAAGTCCTCGCCTGTGTGATTTCTTCTACATGTTCTTTCTCTCATTTCTTCTCTATTTACTGATTTCTCTCCTTTATTTTGAGTGGTGTATTGTTACACTTGTTTCTGTTGCTGTTGCTGTTGTCTTTGCTCTAGCTGCTGTTGCTGCTGCTATGTCTTCTGTCACCACAACCTCTGTCCTCGCTGTGGCTAACGCTACCAGTAGTAGCTGCCGCTACTACTGGTGCTCGTGCTGCTCCTAATGCTGCTCCTGCTCCCGCTTCTGCTGCTGCTGATGCAGCTGCTGCTGCTGCTCCTACAGAAGCACCTGCTGCTGCTGCTCATGCTGCAGCTGCTGTTGTTGCTACTGCTATTTTCATTGTCATCGCCATCATCATTGTCGATGTAGTTTTTTTCATCAGCGTTGCTACGTCATGTCACATTGTCTTTCTCATCCTTGTCCTCATCCTCCTCCTCGTCCCCATCCTTGTCCTGGTCCTCGTGATTGTCCTTGTTGTTGCCGTGGTCATCACATCTTCATCGTATCGTTTTCATCGTCATCATCATCATCACCGTTGCCACTGTCATTGTCGTTGTCGTCGTCATTGCCAGCATCATTGACATCATCATCGTTGCTGTTGACGTTGTCATCATGGTTCTATTGTCGTTTTCATCATCATCATCATCATCATCATCATCATCATCATCATCATCATCGTCGTCGTTTTCATCATCGTCATCGTTGTTTTTGCTGTCATCCTGTTCGCCTTTGTCATCATTTTCAATGTCGTTGTCTTCGATGTCGTCATCGTTCTCATCAGTGTCATTGTTGTTGTTGCCGTTTTTGTTCCCTTGCAGCAATTACAGTGCATGAATCGCCATAAGAGACACTTGTCTCAGGAAACACAAAAGGGAGAAGTTATACATGGAGTGGAACATAAATGGGGCATCAGAGAACCAGAAACATGAACGCTGTCGAATGCACAAGCACAAACAGTAGATCAAGGATTTCAGAAGCACAAACAGTCAACTGAGGATTGCACTAGCATGACCAGTAGATGAAGGATTGCATAAGCACGAACGGTTGACTAAGGATTTCACAAGTACGAACGGTAAACTTAAGATTGCACAAGCATGAACAGTAGACTAAGGATTGCACAAGCACAAATGGTAGACTAAGGATTGCACAAGCACAAATGGTAGACTAAGGATTGCACATGTAAAAATGGTAGTCTAAGGATTGCACATGTACCAATGGTAGACTAAGGATTGCACAATTATGAACAGTAGAAAAACGACTGCACAAGGACGAATGGTAGAATAGGGATGTCACAAGCATAAACAGTAGATTGAGGACTGCACAAGAACGGATCATAGGAGGCGAGATTATGGCCCTGGGAAGGGAATGACTTTCAGACACTTGTTTTCAAAAATAAACAGCCCCCCCTCTCGCGCATCAGGCACTGTGCTTCGCTTCCTGTCGTTTCCTCTTTGCCTAGAGTGTTGCCTTCGTTGCGGAAACAGGAGACTCTTTATCTCCTTTTGCCACTTCTCCACAAAAGTGAGTAAGGTGCACGGTTCTCTAGCGCATGCCGGTAAGGTGTGTGGTCAGACGCCAAAGGTGGCAAAGCAGGACAAGAAGAAGCGGCCCAAGGGCCATGCATACAAACGCATCCAGTACAACTTCAGACACTGGTCCCCCCCCACCCCACGCCACCCCCCGCCGACCCCCGCCATCTGCCGCCTACTCCCCCTCCGCAAGCAGGGCCATCAACTGCCATGTCATGTCAGCTGAGAACGTGGCTTGCAACAGTGAAAAAAAGAAAACTTCCAGCGCTAGTGGACCACACCATCATGTTCGCCGTATCGCAAAGCACGGGCATTTTTTTTTCAGAATTTTTGCTAGCCGCGAGGGGCAATTCAGGGATGAAGGCGCAAGGTGAAGGCGCGCCCTGATGCCTTACACGCCCTAAACACGTTAGAAACAACTAAGGCACTCCTTTTGCCTGCACTGGTTGTCGCTGCCTTTGTGGCTGTTGAAGTCACTGTGATTGCCGCCGGCAGGTCGATGTGCCTATGGCTGTCATGAGGCTGTTTTGTCCCTTAGCTTGTTCATGAAAGGAAGGACCATCTGTTTATCCCTCGGTTTATTCCTTACTTGGTCGTTTTGTGAAACTTTCAAGAGAGAAAAAGTTCCTGAAGCGGTTTTGTCATTCATGAATCAAAGAACTAGCTGGAATGGGTCAGTTTACTCACCGCTTCAACGTTCTACAAAGCGTGTAAGTGAGGAAAATGCCATGAGGGAGTTGTGTCCTTCTGGTTGTCCATGTATTTGCTTACCAGATGACATGGAACCGTGTCTGTGGCCTGGTGGCTGCAGACCACATTCGTAAGGAGGGGATGTGGCAGGTTGGGGAGGAGGGTGAAAAGGAGAGGGGGGGAAAATGGGGAAAGGGATGAAATGTTGACATGGTGTGCCCCTTGCCATGAGTGCCGTTGATCGTACTCCCTGGTTCGACCACTAAGGAGTGGTCGAACATCTGACCTGACTTTAGATTTGGAGTCCTTGGATTTTTCCATGTAGGATCGAACTTTGAATCGCTTGATTTGAATGAGTATTTAGGAAGTTAGCCTAGCCCGGAATTTGGGTGTTAGGGGGGTGGAATCTGGTATCCGCGATGGGTGGCGGGACAATCCACCACCAGTGAGCCGAGTTCGTCTCCAACAAGCCCCAAATACACGTGGGCCATAAAGGAAGCAACTAGAAGATTCTCCTTGACCAGGGTCAACTTCTCCTTGACCTCTTGATGAGGAAGGGCGCTCCGACAGGTCATCGTCGAACCGCCTCTCATTGCCTAGTGTGCAAGGCAAGGTGGGCGGCTCCACCAAGGGTTACTTCAACGGCCGTAGCAGGGGCTCTACTGCTCATATTTGGGCGTGCTTGGATGCGTTGGAAATCTTAGATCACATGCTATAAGGATCTGAAATAATCTCACTATGATAAGTAATAAAAACGTGTTTCTATTCAGTTATACTGAATGCGACGTGTTCTGCCCACTCCTATCTGTGATCCGTGTGCTCCACACTCTTCACCATTGGTGCCCATTGGCTGCCCTAAAGTATTGGTAGCGTGTATCAGTAAGAGCTAGGCATCTTTGAGGGCGCCTCCACACCTACTAGTTCTAACAAAGGGTTATGGGCCCACGTGCCTAGCTCTACTACTTTCACGCTACCGCCGCACACCATGACAACAACCGAGCAAGAGAGCATAGGCGCCGTCACAAAGTTTGACGGAAACGGCTTGCCTTTGTGGAGGTGGCAGTTTGAGGTCTACCTCGATGACAAAGGCCTGCTTGAGCTGGTCAATGGTAAGAAGACCGCCCCTCCAGATACCGTGACACCAGAGGAAGTGGACAAGAACAAGAAGCGCAACAAGAAGACACTTGCCTTGTTGGTGTTAGCGCTAGCTCCGACGTAGCGTGATTTGATTCAAGGATGCACAGAGGCTGCAGAGGCCTGGAAGAAGCTCTGCACCATCTACCAGTCTTCCAACCTTGCTAACCAGCTCTTCGTATTCAAGAGACTCGTCACCCTCCGAGCCTATGAAGGCGACGATATCATGGAGATCCTGCAGCAGATTGAGTCCCTTACTGCCGAGTGTGTAGCAACCGGATGGCAGGTCGGCCCTCAGCTGCGAGCCATGATACTCCTCCTGGCCTTGCCGGACAGTTGGAGTCCCATGATTACCGTCGTATGCGGCTGGTCTGCTGATGAGCTGAAGTACCCGAAGGTGGCTGAGTACGTTCGCAATGAATGGATGCGGCGTGGTGGGAGAAAGAGTGGGGCAACATCAAGTTCCACCTATGCCGTCCGCCCTCAAGGTGGAGGGGGGGGCAAGAAGGGGAAGGGTGCCAAGCAGGGCACCAAGAAAGGTAACAAGAAGGGGGAGTGCTACGTGTGCGGCAAAGAAGGCCACTACGTACGCAACTGCCCCAACAAGAAGTCAGACCAGCCGGGGAAGGCTGGAAAGAAGGACGACCTCACAATGATGGCGAAGGAGTCCGTCGACTCGGCAGATGCAAGAGTCTTCGTGATCGACTCCGGATCGTGCCACCATACGCAATGCAAGCGGGAGCCATTCATCACCTATTGCGCCTCGGAGTGGCGCATGATGGTTACCAAGTGTAACATAAAGTTGGTTGTCGGTGAAGGCAACGTCCGCATCAACATGGATGTGGACGGGGAGGCTGTCACAAGCACAATTCATGACGTGCTCCACATGCCCACCTTTGGGACAAATCTGCAGTCAGTGAGCCGCCTTACCGACAACGGGCTCGAGGTGCTCTTCAACAAGAAGGAGGCCATCATCCGCAAGGAGGGGAACGGCAAGGTGATTGCACGCAAAAAGCGAGAGGACAATCTGTACCTACTCCGTGCAAAGATCCTTGGCAGCGGTGCGAGGCCCGGCGTCACCCACCTCGCAAAGAAGGACGATGGAGATCTGGACCTGTGGCATCGCTTCCTCAACTGTGAGGGATATGGCAAAGAAGGAAGTGGTGTGGGGTCTTGAAGTCAAGAGCCTCGATGCAGCCAAGAATGCCGTGTGCGAGCCGTGCATGGTCGGCAAGGCGACATAGCAGCCGTTTTATGGCAAAGGGACGTGTGCATCGGCGAAGTTGGAGGCTGGTTCACACTGACGTGTGTGGACCATTCGAGAGCTCCATCTGGGGCGCTCGCTACTTTGTGACCTTCACCGATGATCACAGCCGTAAACTCTACCTCTACATCATCAAGAGGAAGAGCAGCTAATTGTCGTGCATGCAGGAGTTTGTGGCGGCAGTGGAGCGATAAACAGGGTTGAACGTGAAGGCGTTCCTGAGCAATTACGACGGCGAGTACGAGGGCTGCTCGCCATGGATGAAGAGCTAGGGAATCACGTGGAAAAAAACTATGCCACATTCTCCGCAGCAGAACGACATCGCCGAGAGGGCGAACCGCACCATCCTCAACATGGTCCGGTCCATGTTGAGCGATGCTGGCCTTGCGTAGCGATATTGGGGCGAGGCAGCACGGACAGCGGCGTACATCATGAACCTGATGCCAACGAAGCCGCTAAAAGACACAGAGTCCAAGGTGTGGAAGACGCCACAAGAAGTGTGGAGCGGGAGGAAGCCAACTATGGCTCACCTTCGCATGTTTGGGTGCATTGCACATGCTGTTGTGCAGTCACGGGAGGGGCAGGACAAGCTAGACCCGCGAACTCGCCGGTGCATCTTTGTCGGGTACGAGAGCGGGAGCAAGGCGTATTGGCTCTTTGACTCATACAGGCAGTAGATCGTGAAAAGTCATGGTGTAACGTTCGACAAGGACATCCGTTGGACAGACAAGGACACGGGTCTCTCCAAGCGTGGGGAGTGGCTGCCACTCCTCAAGGGGGAGACACCGGAGGACGCAAAAGAGGGTGATGTCCGAGCAGCTTCAAGTAGCGAGAACCATCCGGGGGATGGGGGAGTGGCTGATTTGTATTCAGCCGCGTCGGATAATGATTCCAAAGTGTCGGCAATAGTGGAGCTTGAGGAGGCGATAAGTGAGGTTCATCTCCACTGCCCCCAAGAGAGGGGGAGCAAGACTGTGGTACTAGTGGCGCTGCAAGAGGGCAGTAGTAGCAACAGCAGCCCCGAAGAAGCGGATGTGCAAGGAGGACGAGAAAACGGTAAGATGCCACGCAGGGCACCTAGACTGGGTTCGCTTGAGCAATCTTTGCAAAAGAGGAGCCCGAGACCGTCAAGGAGGCATTATAGTAGAAGGATGGGGCTGAGTGGGAGGGGGCCATAAAATCTGAGCTTGCCTCCCATGAAGAGAACGGCACTTGGCAGCTGATCGACAGGTCGGATGGCGCGAAAGTCATCAACTCCAAATGGATCTTCAAGATGAAGCTCACTAGGGAGGGGAAGGTGGAGCAATACAAAGCGCGGCTGGTTGTGAAGGGGTACACCCAGCAGAAGGGTGAACACTACGAGGAAACTTTCATAAAGTTCATCTCTATCCGCTCCATCCTCTCGGTGGTGGCAACGCGCAACTACGAAGTCCACCAAATGGATGTGAAAATTGCATTCCTCAACGGCGTTCTGGACAAGGAGGTCCTCATGGAGGTGCCGGAGGGGGTGGACGCGCCGCCGGGAAAGGTGTGCAGGCTTTGCAAGGCGCTCTACAAGTTGAAGCAAGCGCCACTCATGTGGTACCTGAAAATGGACTGCTTCATGGCCGAGCTTGGCTTCAAGCGCTGCGAAGGGGATCACAGGGTGTACGTGCGTAAGCAGCCGTGGTTGCACTAGATCATGGTTCTTTACCTGGATGACCTCATACTCATGTCATCGGACATGGAAGAGTTGGTGAACCTCAAGCGGCAGCTGGGCGGTCGGTTCAAAATGACCGACATGGGCGAGCTTGAGTACTACCTCGGCGTCGCCATCAAGAGGGACTCAAAGGCACACACGTTGGATATGGGGCAGGCAAAGTACGTGCAAGAGGTGCCCCACCGCTACAACATGGAGGAGTGCAACCCCATCGGCACACCCATCACCACCACCTGTGAGCTGAGCTCGAGCATGGGGCCGAGCACGGATGAGGAGAAGGAGGAGAAGGTAGGTGTGCCGTACCAGTCCGCGGTGGAGAGCATCATGTATACCATGGTGGCGACGCGGCCCAATCTAGCCTTCGCAAAGGGCCAAGTGAGCCACTATGTTGCTGACCCCGGGCCGCTACATTGGCAAGCGGTGAAGCGGATCCTTCGCTACCTCACGGCGACAAAACAGTCTCGGCTTGTGTTTGGAGGGGGAGCGCGTGACGACTCTCTCGAGTTGGTCAGCTACTCTGATGCCGACTGGGCTGGTGATATGGATGACAGAAAATCAACTTCGGAGTACGTGTTTGTGCTTGGTGGTGCAGCGGTTTCATGGGCAAGCAGGAAGCAGGACTGTGTGGTACAACACTGAAGCAGCGTACATTGCACTCGTGGAAGCCGCAAAGGAGGCGATGTGGCTGCGGCGGCTGCTAAAGGAGATCGGGGTGCCACAAAAGAAGCCGACGGTACTCAAAGTGGACAACATGAGTGCCATCAGCCTCATCTAGAACCTAGTGCTACACAGGAGGACCAAGCAAATTGAGATCCGGCATCACTACGCGTGAGACTTGGTGGCGAAGGGAGATGCGGCTATTGTGCATTGTAGCAATAAGCACATGTTCACCGACGCCATGACCAAGGCACAGCCCAAGGCCACGCACAACATGAGCTGCATGGAGCTGGGTTTGCCCGGTAAGGTTTGAAATGCTACAGGTTCCAAGGACAAGGCATCAAGGATGCGGTGCAAGGGGAAGATTGTTGACATGGTGTGCCCCTTGCCATGAGTGCCGTTGATCGTACTCCCTGAAGTGACCACTAAGGAGTGGTCGAACATCTGATCTGACTTTGTATTTGGATTCCTTGGATGTTTCCATGAAGGTTCGAGCTTTGAATTGCTCGATTTGAGTGAGTATTCAGAAAGTTAGCCTATCCCCAAATTCGGGTGTTGGGGGGGTGGAATCTGGTACCCGCCATGGGTGGCGGGATAATCCACCACCAGTGATCCGAGTCCGTGTTTAACGACTCCTAAATGCACCAGGACCATAAAGGAAGTAACCAGAAGACTCTCCTTGACGAGGGTGAACTTCTCCTTGACCTCTTGGCGAGGAAAGGCGCTCCGACGGGTCATCGTCAAAGCGCCTCCCGTTGCCTAGCATGCAAGGCAAGGTGGACGGCTCCACCAAGGGTTACTTCGACGGCTGTAGTAGGGGCTCTACTGCTCCAATTTGGGTGTCCTTGGATGTGTTGGAAAGCTTAGATCACTTGGATCACTTAGATCGATTTGGCATTGATCTGATGTAATCTCACTATGCTAAGTAACAAAAACGTGTTTCGATTCAGTTCTATTGAATGTGACGTGTTCTACCCACTCCTATCCGTGATCCTTGTGCTCCACACTCTTCACCATTTGTGTCCATTGGCTGCTCCAAAACATTGGTAGCGTGCATCATTGGGAGCTAGGCATCCTTGAGGGTGCCTCCACACCTACTAGTTCCAACATGAAATTACGAAGGGAAAACATGTTTTAGGCTATGTCATGCAAGCACGGACTGTGTCACGTCATGCTACATCATGGCATCTCATCATGCTGCATATTGTCTTCCATCATCAGCACCCACTACATCAGAATGCAGTGCACAACCTCACATCGCATATCATCGCGTGGAATTACATAGCATTGCATCACTTTGTATCACATCACATCGCATCGCATCCCATCGCATTGCAAAAAAGACTGCACTTCACCACATGGCATGGCATTGCATGACATTGCATTACAAACCCGACTGCATTCCACAACACTGCATCGCATCACATTGCAGAACATCAGATTGCACGCTCCAAATCTAGCTGTTGGAGAATGGTCTCATCATTACTTCCGATCATATCTGCGATTCACCTGGCGCAACTCTAAGGCAAGACGTTGAAAGGCAAGCTCATGCGCACTCTCCCCTTTCCTTCCAGCCAGGAGGCGAAGATGAGGGAGGAGGTCATCTCACCGTTCTGCACCGTGCACATGTTCTTCTACTTTGCGTTCGTGGCCAGCGCTGGCGTTGTAGGCCTCATCACTCTCACACGGGCCGTGGGCGCGCTGGCCGACGCGCTAGCGGCCCCGCCTCTGAACAAGACGCTGGTTGACCTGGGCGTGGACGTGAACGCCATTGCCCTCTTTGTTTTCTTGTACAGGTGAGCATGCCATGCTGGGGAGGCATCGCACCGCTGAACAAGGGACTTTGACAATGTGCAAAACGTCAAAGTTTTTTGTTTCCTACTCTTAAGAGTAGGAAAGAAAAGACGTAGACATCCCCTCCCTAAAGCTCGGGATGCCATGCTACAAAGGCATTACACCGCTAGAATGAAAGCGTTGTGAACCCACTGGCAGGTGCGACAGCAACAATGCCTTTGAGTGCGACAGTTCTGAACCTCGACTTGGATATGGGGACTGTCACCTAGGCATGCAAATTCAAATATGTTTTTCCTGATTTTTAACCATTCGATATTCAAACAGTTTCTAAAATGTACTATTCGACATTCAAATAGTTGCCAAGAAGTAATTGAATGGTTTCGAGTAGTCGAATAGTATTCGATTGTTCAAACACCCTACTTACCTTGGATTTTGTTCTCTAAGAAATTTGATTTTTTTTCACATTTTTACACCTTTGTTTTTTATTCAGGGTACATGATTCATTATATTCTTGTTATTGGGGGTATGCCTTGAATTCGTAGGCAGTCCACGTTCAATTTTTCTTTCGACGACTCAAAGCCGGACACACTGCCGTTCAAAAAAATGAACAGGCATGTGAACCGCCGATGTAGGTTCGGTTGTCCGCCATGCAGGTTTGGCGCAAGGTTCGGCCTTGGCCGAACCTTGCGTCAAACCTTGTGCAGGGTGCATAGACCCTTGCCCACTGTCATCGATCAGCGATCACTGACAGTGCACTGGTGCAATGGTGGCTGAACAACGGTTGCTCGCTCGTTGAAGCGACGAGCAAGTGCTGCATGAAACAAAGAAAGAAAAAAAAGGACTGGGTCGTACACGGTTGAATGCAAAAAAAAAGTGAATTGATGCTCTAAACATTGATTTCACCATTTTCCCAAATGCATGTATTCTGGATTTCTTTTAAACAACGAGAGAACACTTTCAACGAGTTTCAATACTAGAAAATGAGTTAAAATTCAAATCCAAGTTAAGTAGGGTACTATATGCACCTTCTTGAACAGTTGACAAATAGTATTCAAATACTTCAACTAATAGTTTATCAATACTTTACGAACACCTTATATTCGTGTTGGATCCGGAGGCGAGAGGGACCTTTGGAGCAGCAAGTATGTGGGACTGAAAGGGCATCAGTTGTGCTGAAGAATGGTTGTTAAATCACTCAAAATGATGGAGTACATATAGAGCTAGAGCTTGGGCAAGTCAGCCTTCTCACAAGCCACATCACTTAGCCATGGAGGCCAAGGCTCACACACTAGACTCCAAAATCTCACACAAGAGAGAAAATCAGCTTAGCAATCAGGCTGACCGGTCACACACGACTTAGAGAGTTATAGAATTCTCTCATGGCCCACTCCTAGTGGTCACATAACCCACAATCCTATGAAGAATTGTCATGTGTCCATGGCTAGCACACAAGGATCTCACCTCACCTAAAAAGTAAGGAGAGGTACCTTTATCCTAGTCAGCACACTCCAACAAGGCAATCCTAAGACCAAGGACCTTTTTGGATATTTCTCCCATCAGGACTTGACCCTGGACCTCCTGCCCTTTTCTTTTCTCAGGCTAAGGCATGGAGCCGTCACCCATGGTCACCCAGACATCGGCGGTCCATGACCCTAGAAACTACGAAAAGTCAGATCTCCCGATCCGACCGTTGGATCAACGTGAAACTTAGACCGTAGACAATTTGCCACCTGATCATTTCAATGAAGAAGTCATATTGACGATCGGATTATTCACCTGGTACTTTCCTGGAACTTGCTCTTGTGGACCTGAAACTGAGTCGGATGGTCCTATTCCCAACAATCTCCCACTTTGCTGTGGTCAGAGTGGGTTGAGTCCAGATACCTTCATGCAGAACTGTTGCTATCACGGTCACTGGCTTGGTGCAGAAATCAGCAACCTGTTTGCTGGTTGGAGTGAACTACATCTTGATATACCCTCTTGCACCATGTGTTTGATGAAGTGATATGCGATGACGATGTTCTTGGTGCGAGCATGGTACTCCGGGTTCTTGGCGAGTGCAATTGCGCTCTGGTTGTCGACGCCTATGGGAACTAGAACTGGTGTACTCCCACTCATCTCCGCAATGAGACGCTGAAGTCAAACTACTTCCTTAGCTCCAAGGCTGAGAGAGACGTACTCAGCTTCCGTGCTTGAGGTGGCCACGACCACCTGCCGCTTGCTGCACCAGCTCATGGTACCTCCATTCATGAGAAACACATTTCCAAAGATGGAATTGCGGTTCTCAGGGTTTGAAGCCCAATCTGCATTTGTATAGCCGATGATGTTGTTATCGTTGCCGTTGTAGGTGATTCCGACATTGATGGTTCCAGCAAGTTAGCGAATGATCCGCTTCACTGCCTTCTGGTGCTCATGTCCGGGATAAGCCATGTGCTGGCTCACAGCACTCACAGCCTGTGCAAGATCCGGCCTGGTTGCCACCATCAGGTACATAAGTCTGCCGACGGCACTCATGTACTTCTGCCGCTCAGCTGCATCTGCTTCTCCACTGAAGCTCACAAGGAATTGCCACGTCTCTAGCGGAGTGCCGATGGTTTTGGTCTCCGCCATACCAAACCACTGCAAGACTTCCTTGATGTAGCGAATCTAATGCAGTGGGAGAGAGCGTGATTTGCGGTCACGCGTGATCTGGATGCCGAGGAAGTATGACACCTCCTTGAGATCAGACATCTGGAAGTACTTTTGCATGGCCTCCTTGAACTCCTGCAGTATAGACATGCTATTGGAAAGGAGGAGCATGTCACCCACGTAGACAATGATGATGAGGATCTCATGCCCATGCTGCCAGCGATAGACACTGTAGTCACACTCGCTGCGCTTGAACCCCATGCACTACAGCGCCGCATCCAACTTCTGGTTCCAAGCACGCGACGCTTGCTTGAGGCCGTATAGCGACTTCTGCAGCTTACAAACCAGGTGCTCCTGGCCATCCATGACGAACCCCTCCGGTTGCTCCATGTAGATCTCCTCCTTTAAGTCACCATTCAAGAATGTCGTCTTGACATCCATGTGGTGAACCTCGAAGTCCTCAGCTACTACATGAGATAGGAGCGTGTGCAGAGAGGCAAACTTTGCAACGGGAGCAAAGGTTTATGTGTAGTCGATGCCCTCCTGTTGCGAGTAGCCCTTGGCAACCAGCCTTGCCTTGTGCTTTTCTAGGTTGCCATCTGCTCCCCATTTCTTCTTCAACACCCACTTGCATTTGACCACCTTGCGTCCAGGTGGACACACAGTCAACTTTCACGTGCCGTTGTCCAGTTGCGAGTGTATCTCCTGCTACACATCTTGTGCCCAATCTGCTGCATCTGGTACAGCCATGGCCTCCTCGTATGATGTTGGTTCATTTAATGTTGCAACTGCGACGTTCATCTGTTCTGGTTTCTGCAGCATCTAGAAGTTAGCACGTTCTCTAGGCTTGTAGCGCACCCTGAGAGGGTACCTGCGACCTGGTGCTGGAGCGTTAGCGGGCGGATGGCGCGGTGCTGCTTGCACAACTGTTGCTGCTGGTGCTTCTGCATCTCCTTCCTCTACTTCTGCCGATGAGGCCGCCGTATCTGCTGCATCATACATGGGAAGTAGACTGGTTCTCCTACTGTTATAGTGGAGGATGGATCAGGAGAGATTGGATCAAGAAGGATTTCTGCTCCCACTGCCTCGCCTGCTACTTGTTATGTTGTCTCTTCACAAATGATGTTGGTGCCGATGACATTACCTTCATTTAACACATCCCTATAAATGATGGCATGGCCAGTATCCCTCTCATAGAGACGATATGCCTTGCTGGCCACGTCATAGCCGATCATCAGCATTTGCGCACTCTTCGCGTCCTATTTCTGCCGCTTCTCCTTGGGCACGTGCATGTGTATCAAGCTGCCAAACGCGTGAAGATGACCCACGCTCGGCTTCTTGCCAAACCACGCCTCATATGGCGTCATCTGCTCTAGCGCCTTAGTTGGACTACGGTTCTTGATGTAGACCGCAGTGCTCATGGCCTCGGCCTAGAAGCTGTAGGTCAGCCGAGTTGCGTGCAGCATGGAGCGCGCCGACTCAACGATGGTGCGGTTGGCGCATTCTGCTACACCGTTCTGCTGTGGCCAGTATGGCGCGGTGCGCTGTGCCTTGATGCCAGCTGCTACGAGGTATTCCTGGAACTCCTTGCTCATGTACTCTCCACCACGGTCGCTGCACAACGCCTTGATCTTCTTACCAGTCTGGTTCTCCACCATTGCCTTGAACTCTTTGAACCTGTCACGGTAGTGGTCCTTGGAAGCAAGGAAGTACACAGCAATGTAACGGCTAAAATCATCAATAAACATTAAGAAGTACCTAGAGCCTTCAAAGCTCTGGGTCCGCATCGGCCCACACAAGTCTGTTTGGACCAGCTCCAGTACCTCCTTTACACGTTCTCCTGCTCCGGAGAACGCCTCGCGGTGCTCCTTCTCCTTCAAACAGCCGATGCACAACTGCTGCTCAAAGGTGGAGATGGTAGGCAAGTTGCGCACCATCTGCTTTGCTTGAAGCTATTACAAGGTGCGCATGACGATGTGGCCGTAGCGTGCATGCCAGATCTCGCCATCTGTTGCCTGTACCACTGCTACAAGACTCTGCTCACGTGGAACCTTGGTCGTCCCCAGCAGGCGGTACATGTCGCCCTCCTTCACCGACCAGGCCAACTCCTCTCTAGTGTCCTTGTTAAGGATTTAGCCATAATCATCGTCAAAGACGACATGCAGTCCTATGTTGGTGAGAGAGGAGACTGAGAGGAGGTTGAATGTCGCATCAGGTACATACAACACACCATGGAACACTCCCACTTCAATGCCACGCGGGGTCTCCAACCATATCTCCAAAATCCCAGTCCCCTCAGCATACACCACCTAATCATCACCCAAGGCAATAGGGCGAGGGGGAATTGACAGCAGCTGCGAGAACCACTTCTTGTGGTGCGTCAGACATTTAGTGCACCCTGAGTCCTTGTACCATGCCAAGTCCGCCTTCTCAACCTTTGACATGTCGGACTACGCCATGAAGAGGCGATCGCGTACCTCCTTGGCCACGTTCATGTTGCCAAAGTGGCGCACTCCAGCCTGTATCTGCTACTGTTGCTGCTGACGCTGTTGTGACTGCTGATGTTGCTGTTATGGAGACTGTTGTTTTTGCTGCTGTTGCTACTACTCCTTTTGGTCCCTCTTGAACTTGAAGTACTCTTTCTTGTAGTGCCCCTCTTTCTGGCAGTAGTGGCACTTGCCTTTCTTTTTGCCTCTCTGCTGCCCAGACTGTTGATTCTGCTGCTGTTGGTTGCGTGAGCTCGTGGCCACAAATGTTGCTTCATTGTTGTTGCCGCCATTGTGCTTTGCTCCATTGCGACACAGTTCCACCTGCACCAGGTGTGTGCAGATGAAGTCGAGGTCAAGATTCGGCCGGCACTCTAACATCTCTCGCACCGTGTCGTAGCTGGTTGGGAGTCCCCTCGGCAAGAGAAGAATGAAGCGTGTCTCCTCCACAGGGTTACCGGCTGCTCTTAGCTGCTTCGCCAGATCCTTTGCCCCGTCCAGGTATACCTCCATCCCTTCACCACCCTGCATTTTCAACGCCATCATCTTCTCCTCCAAAATCATGAGGAATACAAGGTCCTTGCTCTCATACTTCTTGCACAACGTGTTCCACCCCTCCTTTGCAGTAGCCTTGTCACTCACGTACTGAAGATGCGGGTTGGAGATGGCATTAACAAGTAGCCTGTGGGCCTGCCTGTCCTTCTTCTTCCACTCCTCATACACCACTGGTACAGTTGCAGAAGAACCCGCATCAGCTGCACCCTTCTGCGGAATCTTCCCCGCCACCACCTATGCTGCGGTGATGCCTTTTGCTAGTGAAACCGGAGCCGGCTCGTCGCCGCTCACCACCTCCCACAATCCCCTCGCCTCCAAAAGGAGGCGGGTACGGATCTTCCAAAACGTAAAATTGGCGTGTCCCTCCAGCCTCTCCAAAGGCTGGGCTGATGTCACAACGCCTGCTGCTGCCATTTTGATCCTTGGTGATGCTCAACGGTGCCCTTGGGTGGCGGCGCTACCCCTGCTTCTGCTATTGCTTCTGCCAGAAATCTTTTTGACAGAAAATGGACTGTAGATGCCAATACACTGGGACTTTGGAGAAACTGAGCCCACCACTGGAAACTTCAGCTCAAGATCTTCCAGATCAACCCATAAAACAGGGTCAACAACAGGGCGTTGTAAAAGATATGCCCTCCTGAAAACAAGGTATGCTTCTGCTCCTACTAGAACTCAGATCAGCCAGCTTATGAACGGTGTTTCTCCCAAATGAATCAATGGAATGCAGATATTTTTGCACCAATGGAAAGCTTAGGATAAATACTACAATTCGCATATGCCACAATTTTTAATTTGACAAAGAAACGAGAGAGTTATGGTCATCACAATGCGACAATCTTACTCATAGAGAAGAGTGTAGCCCTGGCCGACCTGGTTTTGAGCATAACTCTCAATCGGACCATTGGATCTTTGCGATCTTGGGCTCGTTTGAAAGCTTTCCTCATTAACTTGACAATCCAGTGGTCAATTGTGAAATTTGGTCAAGGTTTGACCCTAACCCGTCACTCTCAAAGTGATGGCCTACGCTGGCTGAAACTTGCATAACCTAGCTCTGATACCAAATGTTGGATCTGGAGGCGAGTATGTGGGACTAAAAGGGCATCCGTTGTGCTGAAGAATGGTTTTTAAATCACTCAAAATGATGGAGTACACATAGAGCTAGAGCTTGGGCAAGTCAGCCCTCTCACAAGCCATACCACTTAGCCATGGAGGCTAAGACTCACACACTAGAGTCCACAATCTCACACAAGAGAGGACATCAGCCTAGCAATCAGGCTGACCGGTCACACACGACCTAGAGAGCTAGATAATGCTCTCATGGCTCACTCCTAGTAGTCACATAACCCACAATCCCATGGAGAATCGCCACGTGTCCATGGCTAGCACACAAGGATCTCACCTCACCTAAAAAGTAAGGAGAGGTACCTTTATCCTAGTCAGCCCACTCTGACAAGGCAATCCTAAGACCAAGGACCTTTTTGGATGTTTCTCCCCTCAGGACTTGACTCTGGACCTCTTGCCTTTTTCTTTTCTCAGGCTAACGCATGGAGCCGTCACCCATGGCCACCTAGACATCGGCGGTCCATGACCCCAGAAACTACGAAAATTCAGATCTCCCGATCCGACCGTTGGATCAACCTGAAACTTGGACCGTAGACAATTTGCCATCGAATAATTCTAATGGTGAAGTCAGATTGTCGATCGGAGTAGTCGTCTGGTAGTTTTCTTGGAACTTGCTCCCGTGGACCTGAAACTAAGCCGGATGGTACTATTCCCATCAATTTGAATGTTTTGAACAGTCCTCTAGTGGATGTGGGACAAGTATTCGATATTCCGAAATATTACTATTCAACCAACTATTAGAATATCTCATGCCTACTATCGCCCTCTTTGCAGTCATGTACAGGTGGGCGTCACTGCTCTAAAACAGGAGCTGTGAATCCACTGGCGAGTGCAACAGCAACAGTGCTCCTCAATGTAGCACTTCATAGGGGTTGACTGTGGGTGTGGATGAGCGATCAAACTCTGAAGAAAAAGAGCTCTTTTCCTCATCACCCTGACAAGGGTTGTGGACGCGTGCTGGCAGGCGCACCACCACCATGTACTAAAGTGTAGCAACTATAACAGGGACCAGCACTCCTTGAGCTTGTCATGGGCTGGGGGCGCTATCACCGACGTGCCGTTTGTCACAGGAGGTCCCGGTTCGTCTCCTGCGAGTGGACCTTTAGGATGCGCTTCCGGTGCGGCAGCTCTTCTCTCGGGGGACTTTGTCGGGTTCGTGAGTGCCTTGAAGTTACCAGAGGGAGGAAATTCTGTGACCGCTGGGGCAGTAGCAGCAGCAGAGGCAGAGGAAGGGGGGCTAGAAGGTGCAGGTTCGACTCAGGAAGCTAGCGGTGTAATTCGGCAGATATGGAGGCGCGATGGCTAACGCGGCCTGCGTACACGGATGAATGGTCAAAATGGCTTCAGGATCAGCTCAAATTCGTCCACGTGCAGCCTGGCGCTCCTGTGTAAGTGCTCCCCATTCCAAAGCAAAGCAAATTCTTTACGCTTAAAGTCCCGCTACCAGCAAGATGGTGCTTCTTTGGGAGATAGAAGTAAGTCTTGCTGTGGTTCCGAGCAATCTCTAGAAACCTTTCCTTCAGGGTGCACAAAGATTCTAAGGCATGTTGTTGCAGATCTGCATACACTGGAAAAGATGGGCAGTGGAGTGGTAAAGGAGTGGTAGAGGAGTAGTAGAGGAGTGGTAGAGGAGTGGTAGAGGAGTGGTAGAGGAGTG
>SZWC01008943.1:1518-15019 GCA_023375785.1 Penium margaritaceum | reverse complement strand
ATGCACCTCCCTGTCTGTGACCCTGGAATACTGTCTATTTCTTTATTTTCAGTGGAGCGACAAGCGATGGTATCTTGCAGGTTCTCTCGATTATCAAGTGCTGAGCTTGATGGAGTGGATGGTGTCTTGCGAGGAACAAATGGCGGACGTGATGGTCTGCCCGGAAAGGTCACTTCGGGCGAGAGGCGATCCCCGTAGGTGTACGTACGGACGAAGACATCGGAGCTGTCCATTTCTTGAAATTGGATGCTTTCCTCACTTTTAAACTGGCGGGAGGACCATCACGTGATGATCTGACACCACCGTAAGGGTAGTTTGGGTAACGTAGCATGCACGTGCGACGTCATCCAGACCCTCGACGCTCGCACAACTTGAGCCTTCCACGGGCCCCGTTGGAACATCCGTGCGAAGATCGAGGACAGTCACCGGACAGCAGTCGCACTAGTTAGGAAGTACACACAAAACTCGGCGGCGCGCAGGTTTGGAGGACAGTCAGGCCCAATGCGACGTTACCCAGACTCACCCTAAGGCTGCCATGGCGGTTGCAGCAGCAACCAGAAGGCAGCAGGAACCTCGCTCTAAGGTCTGGGAGACGGGGCTCCAGGAGAGAAGTCCAGGACAGAACGCAGCCTCCATTATAGCGTCACATCAGAACGACGGGTAATGGACAGTGGCACAAAGCCACAACGACGCGTGTTGACAAAATCACAAGCCAATCTGAGTGGACGCATCGGTGTGACTCTGTACCGATGACTAACATTTTTGGTAGATCCGACTGACATGTCACAAACAGAGTCACGTACGGAGCTGGAGTTTAGGCGGAAAGTGAGAGAGGGAAGGGTGAAGTTATAGAGGCGAGAGTGGGAGGGAGAGAAAAGGCTGGGCGTGCAAGAGTTTTTCTGGTTGACGTTTTTCCTTGTTTTCCGACTTCGAGAGCACCGCGAGTGTGATCTGCTTGACGACGCGTGGAGGCTGCAGTGCAACTCATGCCGTCGGAGAAAAAAAATCTGGGTTCCCAAAACTGTCGTCATTTGAGGTGCTGAGAATTTGTCATTTTCGGGCCGTTGTCGTCAACGGAGGGCGTTTTAGGGAAGAACAATCTTAGCGCTCTCTCTAAAGGAGCACGCAAAAACGTCACAATCACTGTACGAGCAAACAAAGATGTGGTTATACCTTTTCTAGAGGTAATGATAGAGGCGGCTGGGCCAGGAAAACTTGTTTTCATACGAAAAACAAGATCATTCTTACTAAATTACTCCATAGTTATTCAGTTAATCAGATCAATATTATGGTACAATGGATTCTTGATGAGAAAAAACATTAATTTGCCTTACATTCATGTGCTTCATTCCATTTTGTTTAGACGCTCATGTAAGACCATTTCATTCATTTTATGTCATTTTTCTGGGTTTTAACTAAGAGGAGAAGGATGAACTCAATAATGATGCCTCTAAAATGATACAATGTTAGATCAAGAAACAAAAATGTATGTTGTTATAAGCAGAAACAAGTGATTAATGTGAAGAACCTAAAACGATTAACATGCTTCAACATTTTGTGCAGTACTTCATCCATTTCATCTGTTTTGATGTTTTATTGATAAGATATGTTAATATGTGACTATCGTGAATGTGTTCTTTTTGTAGTGTCACATTTTACATTACATGGTGGAAGGGACAGGAACATTTGTTAAAGTGGATCTCAATGGTTCGTATGATAGTTATATCTATTATTAATTTCTTATGCTATGGGATTTCAAATACAGTATTTTATCCAAGAAACCCATCTGTAATCAACACTATTATTGTCTTAGTTATTAAAACAATAGTTTAAAACCTTAGTGATTCAAACATTGGCTCATTTTTCAAGACCTACTTACGTCATCTTTATTGTGATTTACCCAGTTTCAATGACCGGTTTTGGCCAAAATGCATCTTATGGTGCATTTATCTACTTTGGAGGGATAGAAAATTCACCTCCTTAAATGAAGGGAGGGGAGGTTCAAATCCCTACCTTTACAACATCTGAGGTGCACTTAAAATCTCTCGGAGGCTGTGACCCTTCAGCTAAGCTGAAGGGTGGTCGGTCAACCTCCTACTCCAACCTCTTATAGACTCTTAGTGACCCTTTAGCTAGCATTGTGTCTTTAACCTCCATTGGCCCTTTAGTTGCTATTGACCTTTCATCTACCAGGTGACTCTATAGCTGGCCAGGGTAGCTATGTAACCACCCAAGTGGTTATGCAACTACCTACCACTTCTAAGGCAAAAGCTTCCAAGGAGGCCCTCCAAGGACTACTTAAGGAGCTCAATCCATTCAGTCTATTATTCCTTGATAATGCCTTCATTCATCATCAAATTCCTTCTCATGCCTTTAGAGTCTACCACTTCAAACCTCAGCCTTTCACACTACAAGCCAGAGCCTTAGGAAGCACCTCCTACAAAGGCCTGCGCCTTCTTCAGTACAAGCTAATAGCTTAACAAGCAGTCTGCTTCAAGTATAGTTTTCCAAACATATTCTCAAGGCATCGAGGGCACGTGCTCAGTAGGTCCTCAGGTCTACACTTGTGGCTACATCCCTACAACTGATTAAGGGAACTCTCCATGTAATTCTTCAAGTGATCTACAAATTTCAACATCTATTTTGGATTCCTTTGTCCACGCCTTGTCCTTCCAGATTTCAGTCCATTTTCACACATCCACCTTCCACAAATCTTGACATGGTATCAGAGAACAGTAACAGCCTTTGAAGATAAGAAAGGCTCCACTATACATGTAACATCATGGACGGCAAGGTAGAAGACATCTACAATATGGACGTGGTTACGGACTTCCAACACATTCAACAGTAGGCTTTCACCACAAGCCTACACACCAAACATGTGTAGTGGAATGTGGTTGACTATAAAGTTTACTCCCTTTTCACCGAGTGGCTCTGGAATCATCCCCTCAATTTTGAGGTTAGCATCAAAATCCTACAAAGATAAACAACACAACAGGCACAAGGAGTGGACTCGTCCACTCCATCATAAACAATGACAGCTTAAAAAACTGGAGAAGTAGCACATCCTCTCAAAAGGATAGAAAACATTGTTACAACGTCTTACACAACTATTGCTTCTTAAGCTGGAAAGACAACATTTCCGCACATGGGTGAAGCTAAATTATAACAATATTTGGTGCACTACCAACTAAAAAAGCTAGAAAAGCATTTGGATTGTCCATAAAGGCAACGATCACTGCTATAACAAACCAAATGAGAAAGTTGGAAACACAACAAGTTTATCCACGGTGGTAGTGGACATTACCACAATGTCCTAGAATAAATAAGATAACAAAGCTGAAACAAAAGAGTGTGAAGTTATTCGTAAATCAACCACTCGTAAGCTGCTAGCTCACAAATCTGGAACAAAATAGCCGAAAGCTCTTTTTGCATCGACCAAAATTAGACTGCCACCTAAAGGAGCTAAAACAAAAGAGCCCAAAGTTCATCTGATATCAACAGATACTACACCGCCACTTGTTGAAGCTAAACCAAAAGAGCATGAAGCTCTTTCCGCGTCAACCACAACTATGCTACTAACTTACAAAGTTGGCACTGACAAGCATGAAGTTCTTTTTGGGTCAACAGTCAGTACACTACTAGCTGATGAAGCTAGGATACAAGAGCATCAAGCTCTTTCCACAAAAATCGTGATTACACTGCTAGTTGACAAAGTAAGAAAAACTTCAGCTTTGTCCATGATGGTAGCAAACATTGCTGCAAGATTTGTCAAACCGCCGAGACCACCAGTCCTTTTACCAATACCTCTTCAACCAAAACATCACATCGTCAAATTTTTTTGATTGGTCGTTCGGAGGAGGGTTATTGGGGTACCACTGTAATGCAAAACCTCAAGCGGGGGGCGGACTGTTTTCATTGACAGACAAAGCCAAACATTCAACACATGTGCCTCTAGATGCAATAAGCATCATTACAGATGATTCTTCACAAATAGCTTATGAACCTGGCGATGGCACAGCCATTCAACGCATTCACATACGACTCACCACTTTGCCGATTGATACGGTGAGCAAAGCTTCAGGGCAGCACCACACCCCCTAGCGACAAGATGTAATCAATAGTTCAACGTCCTATTGAAGGCGTTCAAAACCTATCCTTTTCTTGTGTCGGCAGACGACAATACTCACCACTTTCCGTGGAGCTTGAGAAGTTTATAGAAGATCAAAAGGCAAAACAATCATTATCATGTTCAATGATCAAGGTTACATTGATGAAGCTAGCATCCATCATCACAATTCTTTTAAACTCAACTAGAATACCCTACATGACCGCCACCTCTCCGTGGAGTTTGTTGCAAGAGCAGCCGCTAGGATAAGATCTTCACATTCAGATTCCTCTCGAATTGGCATATCCTCAACTACATTTGTGGTCGCAGCAAAGACCACTACCTTGCTGTGTACCCTAGAGGCACCGTACAAGTGGTGTCATCATCTATGTGGTCTCTAGCCACCGTCATAATGCTTTTTGCAATAGTTTCTTCGTACAACAAAATCAAAGAATGATTTCTTCCTTGTCTCTCTCTTTGTTGTGGAGTAGGAGTTTCCATCGTTGAAAAATCACATGAAGGCTTCACCTCACTTTCACCCATCAATAGAATAGGAGTAGATGACTCCACTTCTTCGATGTGCTCAGGCGCCACCTTTGTTGCCTTCTCCATCGTTGCCCCTTCGGGGAGCACAAGAAGTGAAAATGGAAGTAATAATACATTTTCCTTGCTTCAAGCATCCAAAACAACAAGCCTCCAGCAGTGGTCATCGTTGAATTCCACGTCAAAAATCATTCGTTGGTGGTGCCTCTGGAAGTGTTTCTCGTGTCAAAGTTGCTGTTGGAGATTTTTCAGTGATCTCGACATCGTAAAACATACTTTCCTTGGCCACAACATCACTCTACCTCACATCAGAGGACAAGGATCGCTCCATCTCCACAGGGCGCCCGTAAGAGAATGTTACATCTTACACCTTGGCCTCACAAGCCTCAAGGTCAAACTTCTAAGTGATGGCTTTCAAATGTCACAGTCTTTGGCTTTTGTGCTAGCCTTCGAGGACTTCAAGTGACCCTTGAGTGGATGTGGGAACATCCACAACCTCTGTCTTGGAGGTTAGAAGAAACTTCAACCTCCATCATACAAAAAAACAACCAGAGAAACCGCTCCCGACAGTTTCTCTAATGGCCTTCCGCCGTTTCAGTATCTTTTACAACGTTTAGGTCATTCGTGGTAACTACTCTTGCTCTTGCGCTCAAAGAAAGACTAGAACTTGCAACAAATGACGTCGCCTTTTTTTCCGCCAGTGGGCCACCTTGTGCGATGTATCCCTTGTATCACTACACCCAATCCGGCGGCTGCGAGCAACCGCCAGCCAGCCGCCAACCATGCATCAAAGGCCTTAGACGACAATTAGTTTTGTGACCAGTCGACCGGTCGCTCGTGCACTAACAGATCGAGCCCCCACCCTCCCCCCCCCCCCATAGTTTTCACAGAATTGTGAATCGCGTAACATTTGTGAATACTACGAGGATTGTAGCATCCATGGATACAAGGAGGAAGGGGGGGAGTGAGCCAAGTCTTCGTCATGCCACCTGCGAATTTCACGATAGACCACGGAAAATTGGGAAGAATGCATCTGAAGTTTCCACTCCTCTACATTACAGCGTATCAGAATACGCGCATCATCCAAGTCCTGACCACGGACTAAGCCATTTCTCCAACGACCATTAAGAAAGAACAATCATGTGAAAAAACTAGTACATCATAAGCCTTCAAGTCAGATACACTCCTACATTGTTTAACATGGACCTTTTACGACACCGGTCATCATCAAATCATGGGGAGTGTTGTGATTCACCCAGTTTCGATGGCTGGGTTTGGTCAAAATGCATCTTGTGTTGCATTTTATCTACTTTGGATGGATAGAAAATTCACCTCCTTAAATGGAGGGAGGTGAGGTTCAAATCCCGACCTTCACAAAATCATAGGTGCACTTGGAATCTCTTAGAGGCTATGACCCTTCAGCTTCCAGTTGAAGGGTGGTTGGTTTACCTCCCACTCAAACCTCTTAGAGCTTCCTGATGAGCCTTCGACTACCATTGTGTCTTCAACCTCCATAGTCCCTTTAGCTGCAATTGAGTTTTCATCTTCCAAGTGACTCTTCACCATAGATGGTTATGCAACCGCCCAGGTGGTTCTACAACTACGTAAAACCTCCAGTGCTAACGCTTTTTTAAAAAGCCCTCTAAGGACTACTTGAGGGGCTCAGTCCATTCAGTTTATTTTGCCTTGAAAATGTCTTCATTCATCATCAGATTCTTTTCAATGCCCTTAGAGTCTAGCGGATCTACAAGCAACCTGCTCTGAATCTGGTTTTTCAGACTTATTCATAAGTCATCCAGGACGGGCACCTTGTGGGTCCACGAGGCTACACTTGTGGCTACATCCCTTCCACTGGTTCAAGAATATCTTCATGTATAGATTCCTGTACATAGTTTGGATTCCTCCGTCCATGCTTTGTCCTTCGAGATTTCAGTCCTCTTTCACCTATCCACCTTTCGCAAATCTTGATATTCTTCATGTTTTTATATATTGGCCATTATTTCTTTGGAGAGGTGTTTCTCCGACAAAGTGTCTGTAAGAGTACATGGTCTTGAGGGATCACTCACGAAGAGAGGCTCGCACCCTGTTTAACGCACTATGCTACATTTGTATCAGAGCCGAATCGCATAGGTTTGAATCTCGTGGAAAACCTGAAGCACAATACCACCTTGATGTCACACCATGGTGCATGCGGATACACATGGGAGAGCAACATCGTTGAGACATGGGTCTCACATGCTGAGGAAAGCCTGCCCATTGCGACTGTAGCGTGGCGAACTACAAGACGGCAGGTTGCTCCGTGGAAGTTGGGCTTGCTCCGTGAGAGTGTTTGCGCCAATTACGGAGGACCATGTGGGGCTTGGACAACGTGTGGAGGGTTGGCCTGCACAGACGACGGTGTCAAAGTTTCAAGGGGGAGGAGTGTAACAGAACACAGTCTGAGGGTCGCCATGCACACCATTCTGTACATGAATAACGGTTTACACACTATAATACAACCAATTTTAGCGCAACGATAGTGTAGTTTGAGGCACAATTGATATAATGTATTCTTGACCCCCTAACTTTCAATTTCTTCCACAATCACAGTATTGCAAACTTCCCTTCAATTGGGTCAAAATTTGAGCATTAAAAATTTGTTCTTTGATTGTTTTGCTAACTGACAAGCTCCAACCTACTCAATAATCAATCCTATTTGAAGAAAACTCCAAATTTTAATATGGCTAGAAACCTCGATGGAGATGTTTCTGGGAGTGATTCTCCTATGCATGCTATGTTTTCACAAGTGGAGGGGGGAGAATGGGAAGTGATATAAAACGAAGGGTCAATTACTTCGGCTAGTAAGACTTCGCTAATTAATGCCTCTAACTGAAAAGTTGATGAAAAAATTTCCGGCGTCTAGAACTAGCGAGAACTTATTCGCGCCGCCTAGAACTAGTGTTTGCGAAGTGAATACGACTAGTATGCGTCGGCCAAAACATGATCAACATTCAAAATGAGGTCTCAAAGAAAATGACCGAGAGAGGGCATCCTTAACGCGAAAAAAGAAGAGACCAACAAAAGAGACAAAAAAGATGAAAAAAAATAGAAAGCGGCTGAAGACAATAAATGGTATACAAAAGAACTCAATATTCAAAGAAAACAATGAATAATCATTTTTAACATAAGATCTCTGACATAAACTCAAGTTTTGTTACATAATTCTTCCAAAGGATTATAGAAAATGACAAGACTGACAATGAAAACAATGAAATTAATGTTTTTAAAAATATACAGATTCATAATCATTCCAAAATCATAATGAATGATTCAACGTTACATGAAAGTCAAAAACATTCACATTGAAATTTATCATCATATGATTTTTTAAAGACAAGACTCAAAAGAGCAAAAAAATTCATTACCATTGAATTGAAATTTTATGTAAAAATAATTTCTTAGTCCCCTGAAATTCTATGGAATACTTATATTTTGTAATAAAAAAAATGAAATCAGATAATTATTTTATATCTTAAGCATAACATTTATGCACTCTCAAATTAATCCTAAAGCATTATCCCAACCTTCTTCAGTTTATAATCGGATATAAATGTAACAAAATTTTGGGACAAAATGAATACGAATAAAAAAATGAGTTATTGGAAGTAATTTTTTTTATCCTAGTTAAACATCTTGAAGTTAATCCCATTTTATCAAACTCAAAATAATCGAAATCAATACATATGAATATGCATTCATGAAAAGATTGATACAAAAATACAAACCCTAAAATGATTTAAATCAAGCGTATCATGTTGAAAATTTGTAATATATTTTTCATATATTTAATGTTACTCAAACTCATAATCAAGGTATTTGTTTAAAGTTCGTAATTTTATAGTGAAAAATCAAAATAATCTGTAATTGTTTTTCAATTTGAAATCTCATTATTTTCCTTTATTTTTGAAAAAATTATTAACTAATTAATATTAGAAGTTTTCTTGGTGAAATTAAATTAGTATATGTATTTTTAATTATCCGTTTAATGGCGTTTGCATAAGTGAATTCTAGTTGTCTAGATTTTTCTCAACATGTCCTTCCACGTTTTTGAATTTTATCAAAATTGTTTTTAATGTAAAGGTATCTATAGTGAAACATCTAGTGTAGTTTCCCATAATTTTTTGTGTAGTTATTTCACGATTATTTTTCTATGTTATGATAAAACTATTCATACTATTGAATGATACGAATTCATTCAAGAAGTTATGGGTTTGTTTTTTGAATAATATGAATTTTTTCCCAATTTCTACATATGAAGTTTTTTGAAGAGCATTTATGAGGAATTATGTTTTTATATGCATCCATTAAGGTTTTGAATTTTTTATGTTCATGTTGGAATTTTACTAATGAGATTCTTGAGAGATTGTTTTAATTTCGGGCGGTTTATGTTTTCTAATTGAATTTTGATTTTAATTCAAACGATTTGATTCGTCCGTTACCATTTTTGTCTCACTTCAATGCATACTGACCAGAGATTTGCATAGTTTTTACTTCCTTTTTATGTAGAAAGTACATATCTGTACAAGAATGTTTTCGTTTCCTTTGCCTGTCTGGCTGTGTCTCAGCCGGTACATGATTCGCGTAACCGACGCGCGGAAACTGGTTCTAGGTATCGTGAATAATTGTGTGCTGGTTCTAGGCGGTGGAAATACTTTCGTTCTCTCTCTACTGAGCGGCAATACTTCGCGAAGTCGTACGAGCCGAAGTAATTGTCCCTAAAACGAAATGGCAAGCTTTATGAGTAAGGATAAAGTTATGTGACGTGCCTTCTTGGACCCCAACTTTGACATGGAGTCACGTTTAGCTTCTCTGCCCATCTGCGATGTTGTTAAGCATCCTAACATAGCAGAAGGGCCTACAATCGAGGTGTGATGTTGTTTGATGCGTATTATTCAACCATGAAACGGTGACCCACACTTATGTCCTCCATGCATCCGAATGGTCACATCAACTACTCAATTTGGCACTCCTAACATAGGGGAGAGCCACTCAAGAAGGTCATTGTCGCTAGGAGACCGCATAAGTCTCTTGAAAAGATTCACTGATTGTGGTCGTTGAATTGGTGTATCCCTTGATTCTTGACATTGATGCTTTTCGATCGCGGAATGAAGTAGGCATCAGATTTCATTCTTGATGTTTCTTACCTATGCGCTGTCAAACCAAAGACTTGTTTTTGTTGTAATTTTCCCATGTCAGTCGTCATCATTGTGTTTCAGAAGCAGAGCAGCTCATTACATATGCCCCTACGGTAGTGGTACAGCTACTTTTGTGTACTTCCTGTCAGGCGGTGTGAGAACCCTTTCAGGCAAAGCGAGTCCGGGATATGCTCGCGAATAGCAGGCTGTAAATTTGGATTTTGGAAGACTCGGACGCGGCGATAGTAGCACAGCCACTCGTTGAAAGTCGTCATTTCGGGGGTTGCCTGCAATCAAGCTGGTTGGCTCTATCGAAACGACGGCAGTTAGTGCTTCTTTGGATGCTTCAATGACGACAAACGTTTGAAGTCTCTGAGGCTGACTGGTAGGGGCAACACGTGGCAACTCCCCAATAAGGCGGTTTAATGCGATGATGTCCAAGAACTTTCGGACAACCAGGAAAACTGTACAATTCCCTCGGTCGACAAGTCCACATCGATCCGAGCTGCACATCGACATAATCGAAGTGATTCGAGCCTCATTTTTTTTGTCCCGAAACGTTGCATCCGAAATCAATCCTCGCCGTTGTTCTCTTTGGTGGAGGACCTAGATGAAGCTCGTAGCATCTTCAGTGTTCCGACGCTTCGAACGATACAAAATGTCGATCATTCATTGTTGTGATCGTCATCGATATTTGTGCTGGATGTGTTTGTAAGACTTTTTCCTGATTCGTGCGCATTACTGGGGAGTTTCCAGCCGTTTCCTGGATATCCGTGTGAAATACTCTCGCCGGCTCTCACTTGGACGACGCGCTCGAAGCAACACGAGCCTCGGATTTCCTGTCCATTTCAAGAGCGCACCGTGAAATGTTGAAATTGCTACAAAGCGTGTAGCCTGATAGCACTGACCATAAGTTTGACTTTGAACATTTCAGATCCCTCTCTCACCAAATTTCCGAAATGAGTCTTGAAATGATTCTATCCGCTGGATGGGGAAAGAGCACCGCTCCATTGTCGCGGGGATTGATTGCCTATTATTCAAACCGCCTGGCTACATTCCAAGCCGGACATCGACTAACCGAACGTTCGTGCCCACCAGCACTGGTCCATTCTGTTTGCTGTTGCGCAATTCTAACCGGCACAACCCACAAACAGGACAAACCCTAAGCATCCCCAAATATCAAGGCACCGTGTCGATGCACCTGAGATGTTTACATGATGTTAGCATCTAGATGGTGATTTTCCTTCCGTCATAAACCTCCAAATGGAGGATTACAGGGAACAAGGATAACAGGCTCTCCAGAAGAGACGTCGATGGCTCATGAGTCTTCCCCACGCTTGGTAGTAATCATTTTTCTCTCTTACCGGCTTTCCTCCTCTTTCCGTCGCGGTTTCCGAGAACGTAGTATTTTCTTCAACCAATCCCCTCACTGACCAAGAAAATGTGCAAGGTGTAGTTAGATCGTTAGAACTTCGAGCATCCACCATTCGAACAAAAGTTTTCCATTTTTGACAAAAGTTTTTAAATCCGACATCACGATGCTCCTTTCTAAAAACATGCTTCCTGGTGATGCGCGGTTTTCACACCATCACAAGGCAAATCCTTGTGGATCGATGGAAAGATCCCTAACATCACGGTGCTCCCTCAAGGTGTCTAGGCGATGGAAATCCGTGCCGGCAAGAAAAATATATCTGAAGCCAGTGAAGCATGGACGTCAAACGAATTTTCTACACTCAATTGTTCCGTAGCAAAGGTTACAACGAAACAGCCTCCATCACCATCTAGATGCTGGCCCCTTAAGGACATCAACACGGTGCACAGAGACTGGCCCTGAGGTGCACGCCCTCAACCCCTGAAGTTCCTAGCCACAAAAGGATGCGGTGCTCGCGCGAGGAAACGACTGTGGCTCCACATAAGGAAGAGTAGCCACAATTGTAGAGGCACTTCGGGTTCATCATTCTGTCATGCGTCCTATCAGTGGACTTGACTCAACGGCTTTCAATCTTCCTATAGAAAAGGACAAAAATGCCATATGATAAGAACACGTTTTTCACATAATACACCATCTTCCCAAAGTGTCTACCAAAAGCAACCATCAGCACGAGCTGATGGTTCCAACAAGCCTATCACAACGAGCTGGGCGTAAGGCATGTTATGCCGAACAGACTATGGATGGTGAACAGGTATGAGTTGCAAGGCAAAACACGGTTTGAGAAATTGGGACACTCGAGCAATTTGTAGTTAATAGTAAGTGTACTTCAATGACAAGTGTCGGAACGACTGAACACTTAAATGCAAATGTCGAGTTGCAAATGATACAAAGTTAGGGTCGTTGGGGTTGATGTCGAGCAACGCGTGGAGTCACCTCGTGAGAGGTCGGATCGAGAAGCTCCGCCGAGGAATCGGGGGGCTTCGAAGATCGACGATGAAGATGCGAGATGCATCTTTTTAAATCTTAACAAACCGGGATACATCTCAATGTGTCGAGAAGTCGACCGAAAAGTCGCAACACCTCTGTCGACGATTCTCGAAAGTGGTCAAAGGTGTCAGAATGTGCGAGAAGGAACGTCGGAGGGCGAGGGCAATTGGTCGAATTGCCCCCGACCGTCAGAGCAAAAATCGGGGTCTCGACGTGTGGTGGGCTGTTTTTGTAGTGACATAAATGCCCACTTGGAACGTCCAGGGACTTGTGTACGACTGGTTCGTAACACTTCCCTCCTTTTAGCCGCGACGTCCCGGCGCGCTAAAAGATGTAGCCNGATGTCAGCGCTTGTCATACGGTCTGGTGATAATCGCTACGTAGGTCGACTTTAGTGAAATTTGGCCTCCTTGGAATTCGTCAAAAAAATCTTCCGCTCGGGGGGGGGGGGATTAGCGGTTCTTCATGGTAGCGTCGTTCAACACCCGGTAGTCCGCGCACATCTACATTTTGCCAATTTTCTTTTTCACGAACAGTACTGATGTGGCGTATGCTGACGTTGATGGGCAGATGAACCCCTGACTGAGCATCTCGTCTTGTTGTTTTTCTAGCTGGGTAAGCTCATGGTCGACTGCCCAGTTTCAGTTCGATGCGATGGTCGATGTTGCGTTGAGGTGGCAGGGTTTTGGAGAGTTCGTTGGGGAAGACGTCCACAAACTCTCGGATGAGGTGCGAACTCCTCGGGAACCAGTGTAAACTTTGATGATGCATATGAGACCAATGAGGCTAATGGGCCTGATGAGGCTAATGAGGCCGATGAGGCTGATGAGTGAGCTAATGCCACTTCCGCTTCCTCTATTGGCTCGAGGTGCACGAGCCACGCGCAAGCCCCTCGTCGCATGTAGTGCATGGCCACGTTGAGCGCTATTGACTGCATAGGTTGTAGCATTTTTTTCCTTATGGTTTCCTCTATTGTTTCCACCTCGGTTACCTCTGGTGTCGTCTTCCGCCCCACGCAAGGAAGTTGTCGCTTGGCGTTGTTGACTTCCAGGTAGACATCACCACTGTTCTAGTCGATCTGCGAGTTTACTGGTATGGAAAGCCACGCCCGAGAATGATTTCTTGGTCACTCATTGGACACGACCTCCAAACTGTTATGTCCCGCACGTCTCCAACTTGTAGTCGTAGAAGTTCTCGGAATCTCTGTGTCTGTAATCTCCTATCAACTGTTTTTCCTTCAACCACCCCTAGTTTGGT
>SZWC01008942.1:60620-72190 GCA_023375785.1 Penium margaritaceum | reverse complement strand
AACCCCTTTGCTGTAAGTCGGGCCTTGTACTTGTCGAGCTCGCCGTTAGGCTTGTACTTACGACGGAAGACCCAGCGGGCATCGATCGCCTTGCGGCCTGGTGGGAGATCGACCAGCTCGTATACGGCGTGGTCATTTAGGGCTCTCAGCTCGTCTCGCATGGCAGCCTCCCACTGCTGGGAGTCAGGTGCTACCAGTGCCTGGCGAACAGTGGTCGGGTCAGGCGATGGCGGCGGGGCGACAACCGTTGCATTGCACTCGGCAATGCTCCCAAGGATGGCGGCCTCCAGCGCACGCTCGTGCTCGGATGTGAGCAGTGTGTACCCAAGGACAGAGTTAGGATGCACAACTCCTGTGGCTAGGCCCAGGGCGTCCATATCAGTAGGCATCGCTGGGAGCTGTCCAGACGAGGTCTGCGAAGGCTGAACAGAGGACGCTGCAGCACCAGAGGAGCGAGAGGGAAGCGCACGCAGGCGCCCGCCACGAACAAAAGGTTCGATGGGGGCAGGGCATGGCGGAGAACTGAGTGGACTGGGCACGACTGGAGTGAGTGGATTGGATGGGGACGTAGCGGAATGTGTGGGAGAGATGGACTCAGCAGATGGGGACTCAGATGAAGACACCACAGGGGATGACGGAGCTCCAAGCGAGCTAGACGACACCGACGGGGGGGCGTCAGAGGATGGTGGAGTCACAGTGCCTGCCGTTGGAGAACGCTCCGAGGGTGAAGGCTGCTGAGACGGGTCAGCAGCAGAGACGGCAGGGGCAGACGGGACTGCCGGGCCGACCTTTCCCCGCAACCGAGAGAGCAGAAGCAGGGAGGCAGCGGACGAGTGACGATCGAGGTCACGAAGAAACACGGACTCGAAGAACAAGGCATCGCGGGACTCAACGACGCGCTGGCGCTCTGAGTCCCAGAAGCGCCATGCTTTCGACTGGGAGGAAACGCCCAAGAAGGGGCAGAGACGTCCACGCGGGGAGAGTGTCCCGTCGCGGAGATCCTCTGGGAGCCAGACAGACGCAATGCTACCCCAGACGCGAGCCAGGCGAAGGTCAGCACGAGAGCCGTACCAGCGCTCAAAGGGCGTAACGGTGCGAGGAAGAGGACCGTGAGGGACACGATTCCACACCCAGGTCATATAGCTCATGGCCTCAAAGGCAAAGAGAGGGGAGAGCCCAGACTCAGACAGAAGCGTGCGAACTCCATCGGCAAGGGTCCGATTCCAACGCTCAGAAACTCCGTTTTGCTGAGGTGTGTAAGGAGCTGAAGTCTTCAGACACACCCCTTGGGACTCAAGAAATCGAGCGGTGGGCCCAAGGAACTCACCGCCACGATCACTGCGAAAGATGCGCAGTGAACGCTGACACGCACGTTCAGCCTGAACGAGCCACGACGCGAGGACAGAAGCAACATCACTCTTCTGACGAAGAGTGAAGATCCAACGAAAATGGGAAAAATCGTCAGTAAGGCACAGGACGTAACGTCGACCCCCCCAAGAAAGTCATGGGGAAGAGGCCCCATGACGTCGGCATGAACAAGATCGAGAGGGTGAGCGGACTGGGAGTCCGAAGAGGCAAAGGGTGAACGATGCATCTTGCCTTGGGCACAGTCCAGGCAGTCAGAAGGGCATGGCGCGGGGAAGGTGGAAGGGGACAAGCCAACAGCGGGCTGAAGGCGAAGCATGCTATTGATAGCATCAGTGTGCACATGGCCAAGACAACGATGCAAGAGCTGGATATCAGCTGGGGAAAGGGAAGGCGCGAAGTGAGCAACAGACAAGCCAACAGCGGGTGCAGAGGGGGCATGAAGGGGAACACGATACAGCTTGGCACACTTAACCCCCCGCAAGACGACGCGACCAGAAGAGCGAAGACGGACAGTGCCCACGCCCTGACTAGCGGAGAAATCCATGCCCTGATCGTCGAGGGATGTCACTGACAGCAGGCTGAGTTCCAACGAAGGCACAAACAGAACGTCAGGCAGAAACAGCATGCCACCGGGGCCGACAAAACGGACAACACCAACGCCTTGGACGGGAAGGAGCTGGCCGGAACCAGTGCGCACAAAGCGAACAGAGCCGACAGGACCCAAGGAGACAAAAGCGGACCGAACAGAGGTCATGTGATGGGTGGCTCCGGAGTCGAGGACCCAGAAGCCACCAGAGACACGGACATGGGGAAGGACGCCATAGGTGGCAACAATGCCAACGGAGGGCGGGGATCAGTCACAGGCAGGAAGACAACGAGGGAGAACGACAGACTGCCAGTGCTCGACCAAAGGAACAGACGAGGATGGCAACCCAAGAACGTGGCCGGGGGGGTCCCCACGAAGGACGGTGTCAGTCTGACAGGCAAGACCTCTGGCCAACGGAGACACACTCTCACCTCCCTGATCACGAAGGTGAAGACGCTGGAGGAGAGACTACTCCAGTTGACGCTCGCTGTCGACGGAGGCTGCAGACGATGGAGCAGGCGCACTCGAGGGAGAGGCAAACCACGAAGGAGGGACGTAGGCCGAGGAAGGTGGGCCCGCAAAAGCGGGCGCTCCATAGGGTGGCTGCCAACCCCAAGGGTAGAGGACAGGCGGATGGACGCCGGTGACACCTGCGGTGGAGTAGGCCTGAGCTGGGAAGGGACTAGCCGACGAAGTAGAGCTGGAGCTGGAGCTGGAGCTGACGCCGAAAGAAGAAGAGGAGGGCCCGCTGGTGCGCGCCCAATGAGCACGCATGGCTCGTGCGAGGCGGACGTTGTCAGGGGGTGCAGGGCACTTGCGAGCGGAGTGCTCAGAGGAGCCACAGTTCCAGCACACCACCTCACCAGGAACACGAGACAGCGCAGCAGATTTGCCCTTCCCTTTGCCTTGCCCACGACCGCGTCCACGTCCACGACCCCGGGAGGCAAGGGCCGTGGCCGTAGAGGTAGAAGAGGAAGAAGAAGACGATGGAGACGAGGCCGATGGAGCAGCGGAGGAAGAAGTGGATGTGGCGATGGAGACGGCGGCCATCCCTGCGACTGCAGTGCGATGAAGGCACTTGTTTTGGAGGCTCGTCCACCACGCTGCAAGCCTATCAGCGAAAAACTCCCAGAGGGCACCAACGCCTGGAGGGGAATCGGGTGGAACAAGCTGGGAGGCAAGACGCTGCAGCTCGTCTGCTTGGACATCACGGAGAAGGTCGGACAGCTCGGGGATTAACCCGTTGACCATGGTGTGTACAGCTGACAGCTGACCTGGTGCGGCCTTATCAAGTTCGCGAAGCAGCTTGAGCCCGCGTGCCCAATAGGCGTCGGCCGACTCGTCCGCTCGCATTAAGAGCGTGTTGAACTGAACGGTGAGAGCACTTTGTGCCGCCTGACCTGTGACTGTCGTGCGCCGACGAAGCATGGTGTACGCACCGACTGGATCAGCCAGACGCTGAACAGCGGGGTTAGCATTGTAGGTGCCAACCTCGTCGACGAGTGTCTCAGGGGCAGCAGCAATAAGGGCGCGGACTGCGCGAGCAGACTCGTCAGCGACAGGGGTGAAGGAAGGTGTGGCAGGGAAGTAATATTCCCAAAGACGTTCTCCTTGAGCCCATGCACTAAACCGGGTCTCCCAGGAAGAGAAAGCAAGTCCAGTAGAAAAGACAGGAGGCTGGGAGAAGAAGTCATGCTGACGGGAGACTGCGGCAGGAGAGACAGTAGGTGGGATGACAGCAGGGTTAGAGGCAACAGAGTTAGCACCAGGTGGGGTGGAAGAGACACCGGCACCGGCGCCAGCAGAGGAGCCAACGGGCAGGACAGAGGCAGCAGGCAGCCGCTTGAGCACAAGTGCAGCCACCTCATCTGCGAAGGCGGCGCGATTGTCATTCGCGACTTTGAGACGCTCTTCAGCATCACGCTGAGCGTCGCGAGCGAGGGCCAGCTGGCGCTGAAGGTCTGCTATGACCGACTCGTCGTCACCAGGCATGGTGACGACTAATGGGCCCTGCCAAGAAAATTTCGGCAGAGTTTCCCCCGCCCTTGTGGGCGTGGGAAAACTGGGAATGCCTTAGGCACGATGAATATGTACTGCAAGACGGCCCGACCCAAATCACACAGACAAGCCACCGTAGAGAAAAGAGACAGAGGGCAGGAGAAGGGGGATGCAGACCAGGAGACCTCACGAGGCGTGTGAGGAGCTATGCAAAAGAGCAAGAAAAGGCGGGACAATAGAAGCAGCTGCAGCGGAGAGCACAGAGACGCAAGATGCAACCGGCACAATCTGTGCCAGGCAGCCTGTGGTGAAGGCGGCGCCAACGGTAGGAAGGATCACCGCTGCAACAACGGCCGCTGTGACGAGTGTGGTGATGTCAGAGGGTGCAGATGCGGATGCTGCAACAGCGACGGCTGTGGAGGTGCGAATGGCCGTAGCTGCAGCGGATACGGCAGAAGCTGCAGAAGCTGTTGCAGAGGCCACAGATGATGCAGCTGCCGCTAGCTGTGTATCAATGTCAGTAGCTGCTGCAGCCAACGGTCCAGCTACAATGGCCGCCTCAGTGTAGGACTCAACAGCGCGGCGAGCTGACGTTGATGCAGGGGCACGTGCTGCTCTAGCTGCGGCGGAAAATGTGGCAGCAGCTGCAGCTGCCGCGTCTATCACAGCGGACGCGGTATGTGTGAAGGTGCGAGCGAGCTCTAGCGTGTCCTGACGCCAAGTTGAGTGCGGCAATGTAGCAGCGGTGTCGTGCGGCTGCTCAATCCCCCCAGAGGCACCAGGGGAGGGAGGGCTTACTGAGCGTTGTAGTGCCGAGCTCTCCCCTGAGTTGCCACCGAGATCCTCCCAGTGCGCCAGCGTGACGGCGACCACCACCAGACGGTGGTGAGGAGACTGCGACACGGTTGCAGTGCCGATCCTCTACGATGTCGCTTGCTGCTCCTGTCACGTTGGTTATGCGGCTGCTGTGGTGCAGGTATTTGCTGCAGCTGCTGCTGCTGCTGCCGTGCTGCTGCTGAGCTGCTGCTGATCTGCTGCAGAGCTGTTGCTGAGGTCCTACTCAGATGATGCTTCTCTACTGATAAGATGCTGATGCGAAGCTGTTGAGTTACTACTGAGCTACTGAGTTGCTGCTGAGCTGCTGCTGAGCAGTTGCTGATCTGCTGCTGACCTGCTGCTGAGCTCCTGCTTAGCTGTTTGCTGAGCTGCTGCTGAGCTGATGCTGCGCTGCTGCTAAGATGCTGCTGCGAAGCTGCTGCTGAGCTGCTGCTGAGGTGCTGCCGTTGGGCTGGTGCTGCGGAGCTGCGGAGCTAGATCCACTGTTCCTGGGATGCTGCAAGGCTGCTGCTGCTGAGCTACGGAGCTGAGCCGTTGTTCACGTTGCAGCTGCTGAGCTGATGCTATGCTGCTGCTAAGATGCTGCTGCGAAGCTGTTGCTGAGTTGCTGCTGAGGTGCTGCTGCTGGGCTGTTGCTGCAGAGTTGAAGAACTAGATCCACTGCTGCTGGGATGCTGCGAGGCTGCTGCTACTGAGCTGCGGAAGCTGAGCCGTTGTTCACGTTGCAGCTGCTGCAAATGCTGCTAGGAGACGGCGACGGACACCCCCACGCTGCCGAAAATTTTTCGGCAGCGTTTCCCCCGCCCCAGTGGGCGTGGGAAATATGGGAAGGCCCTGGGGGCACTTGTAGGAACCTGTTCCAACCCAACCCAACCCAGGAATAGAGGGGAGCCCAACCAGCAGGGGGAGGGAAAAACCGAAGAGCCCTGACGGCAGAATGCCGTCACCCGCTGCTGCTGAGGCTACAGCAGTCAGCTGCTGCTGTGCTGGTAGATTGTGACGGCGGGGTGGATCCGCGACGCCAAGAGTGACCGTCGCGGGTTTGGCCCAGAATACGTGGGCGGCAGATCGATCCGTTGCCCGTCTTCCACGCAAACTCGCTCTGATACCAGTAGGCTGCTGTACTAGACAAGTAAGCAACAGCTGGGGTGATGCAAGGAAGACACCAAGCAAGTGATGGTGTTGACGTGGAAGTTCTGAGGTGTGCAATAGAAAAAACAAGACACACACGACGGGTAACAAACAACGAGTTGGTAGCCGTCGGGTGGGAGGGAGCGAGCGAGCGAGCAGCGAGCTCGATCTCGCACTCTCTCTCCCAAGTTCACCGAACTGAACTAAACTACCCACTAAAAGTTGCAACATGTCAACTAGGTCACTGGAGGGAAGACATGCCAAAGAACAGGCCAGAGTGTGAACCTAACGCAAATGTGTGTGCACAAATGCACGCCAGCCAGAGACCCGTGAGATTTGATGCCCGGCTGATGCCCGGCTGTGAGACTCGCTGTAAAGTCATGCCACCACGGCGCAGCAGCCAGCAGAGGTTGCCTCTCTCCAGTTAGTCACCTGCGTCAGTGAGGTGAGTGTGCAACGAGGCCAGAGGTCACAGTGTGGTACTGACACAAACCCAACACTCAGGATCCCCTTCGTTGAAGGGTTTGTGATACTAGTGGGGGGAGGTTTGTCCAGATTTTAAGGGGGGTTCGAGATTCTCCATGCGTAGAAAGGGAACCTCCTGGGCCCCTTTGCCGCGGGGCCCTGCAAGAGCCCGCACAGAATTTAAATCCTAGAACCCGGAATGTACTTCGGGGTAGGGCTTGATTAAGGTTTGGGCGGTGAACGAATGGGTTTGCGTGTAGAAAAAAAATGTCTAAAACGAAAGAAGGGCGTTTTCGCTCGTTTTTGCAAGGGAGTAATGTCCCCATGCTCGCCAATCGACACATACCGCGAGCGAGCATGATTTCCGACTAGGCTTTTCAAGTTTTTTTTTGCCAGTGCTAGGCGCATGAGAGTCACTTTGCATTTTCTGGGTACGCAAGCTATTTGGCCCAGTAATCTAATGTCATCGGTTTGTGGACTTGTTTCCAAGCACGACATACAAAATAACCCAAGAATGTTCAACATGGTCGAATTTGAAAGACAGATACGGATGGGTCAACGAGACGAGCTCACTTGACCAAATCACTCTCCTTACGCAAGATGAATTGGCGAGGAACTCACTTCTACCCTAAGAAAACCGATTCTGCATACATGGATCCAAGTCACAATGAAACACCATCTAAATTGTTTAGTTCATGTGCTTAAGAAAAGGGAAATCAGTAAAAATAAAAGTAAAAGAATACCAATTATTTAATAATAATAGAATATCTGTAGCGTGGCAGTGCCACGCCGACCGGTTGAAGGAGCCACGTGGCTCGAGCGGGGTCACCAAGAACTGTAGGCGGTTAGACGGGATGGCTTGAGGGTCGGAGACCCTCAAGCACCACGGTTTTGGCCTAGTCAGCCAAGGATTCCGTCGAATCCGTTAAAGTATCAATATCATGAAGTAGTCACTTTCTATAAACTTCATTGTTTTTTCCATGAACATGATTACAATAAATCATTGACATATGATGGTTGGATTATATTTGTAGAAAAACACAAAAGGAATAAATTTGTTGATAATGAGTCAATATTAGATATTAATATTTTCAAGTTAATGCATGTAAATCTAAATGGAATTAGACGCACAAAGAGATACACAAGATATACACAACTTACTTCATGGCACAATGGGTAGAATACAATTATTTGACGAATGTTGATCTTAAGATGTTGGTTTGCACGCACGATTTTAAAAGCGTTTAAAACGTTGAAAACGTTTTTGGAGAAGGTCATATTTTAAAGGACCTCAACGCGAAGATAAGCTCATGACTGAAATGCACATATATTAAAGTTATGAAAATAACAAAATGCAACTATTTGTTTCTACGTTTGCATTTAAAAATTTGGTTTTACTTGCACCCAAATTTTAATAAGTTACTGCGTAACCTTGTGCACCTTAGTGCAACACTGGATTCTTGTTTTTCATTAAGTGTGAAGTGAAAAACAAGAATGTTTTGCAATCTTCATTACTGGTCACCCCGTGCACATCATCATGATTGAAGTGTGATGATTGCAAGTGACAAATGTATGTAGTAATCCCATTGAGGCTGAGCCTCACATGCATTTAGGAGGGAAACTTACTTTTAACACTTCAGGATATGGCTGTTCAACTCCAACTGACCTGGGACGGAAGTGTACTTAGTTTGGTAGCACAAGCTCGAGCAAAAATGTGTTCTCACCCGTCAGAATGCCTCCCACCCTTCAACCGCTGGCGGAATGAGCGCAGCGGGACGTTCATCAATGGCACCGCGCGGCCCACATGAGCCACGTGGACCCGGTATTCGCGCTCTGGGTTGGAAGCCTCATTTCATCATCCGGGGTGAGGGTCTTGTCCGATCTGAAAGATACAGACGAGTTGTACGAACTATAGAACAGATCCTGTTCAAGTATAGTCGTAACAAAGGAACGGTCGAAAAGTGAAATAAGAAGATTGTGCTTTTGCGCTTTTACAGCAAAAGGCGACGTGTCAGCTCGTTGCCCGCCCGGCTCCTGGCTGCAGTCGCGATGCTTGTCTTGTCGTCTTCGTCCGGGCCCCTCTGGACGATCGATCCGTCCTGCAGAGCGCTAAACCTTCTCCGGTTGGTGGACGGCGCTCAATCAGGGACGAAGGCGAACGAGTGACCGCACAAGTGTCCGTCTCCTTGTCCCAAGATGAGTTTCGATCCCCGCGCCGTGGACGACCATTGTCCGAATTGATTCATGGGGGATTGTCCTCTGAAACGAAAAATTTCCGCCAGCATTGGCCATAGGACGAAGACGCGACGAGCACGCTGCACATCAACCCTGCTCAATCCGCGGCCAGCAGTCCGGATGCACCCCAACCGACCTTTCTCTGCCTCCAGCGTTAACTGGCACACCAGATCCGACTCTGTTTCCCGCATTGCGTCTGCTCGGCATCGCTTTCATCCGTGGTCCGTCGACGAACCTTCTCTGCGTTGACTGTCTTGCGCCTGCTACGATGACGGCCGCGTCATCTCTCACTCCGTTTGGTTCGACTGCGGTAGACACTCGCCGACTTCTCCTGCGATGCTGCACGTCTGTGTGACTGGGCGGCCGTTTCCCGACATTTTTGAACGCGGCACTCGCCAGGTGGCGTCTTGCCGTCGTCGCTCAGATTCGAACGGCTGAGGGCTGCTCTCCCAACGGCGCACAAGTCGAGGCACTGGGGCCGCCGTCTCTCCGTGTCGTTTGCCGGTCGTTGTGAACAGCATCCGTTACTGCACTCGGGTGACCTGAGCAGCTCAAACGGACTCAGTGTCCGGATGGTTTCCCAGCCTTCACCAACTGAGCTGAATCCAGTTCTCAGGCTTCACAAACTGAGCTGAATCCAGCTCGGGAGAATCGTAACCGGGGTCTTTTGGCGGGCTTTTAAGAGAAACGGGACCTCCCCCCTTCCCTTCATCCCCCCAACCCTCCCCAATACCTGCCTGTTCCTTTCTTCCCCCGGCCGTCCCTCCCCGTGCGTGCGGGAGAGGGCGACGTGACGTTATCCCATGGCGAGGAGCATCATGGAGGTGCCCATCAGCCCCACCGAGTATGACGTCATCATCGTGGGCACGGGGTTCCAGGAGAGCGTCGTGGCGGGCGCGTTGGCGCGCGTGGGGAGGACGGTGCTGCACGTGGACGCGCCAAGCCACTATGGCTCGCACTGGGCGAGCCTGGACCTGGATTCGTTTGTGGCGTGGGCGAATTCCGGCGGGAAAATTCCGCCGCCAGCCGGGGTTGCTGACGTGGAGGATTCGCTGGTGAATGGGTTTTTGGAGGAGGCGTGGCAGGCGGAGGTGGGACGGGACGGGAGTGTTCGGTCGGAGGAAGTGAGTATGTCTGTCAGCGGTGAGGCTGCAAGGGAAGATGGAGCGCATGAGGGACAGCAGCAGGCAGTTGGAAGCACACAGGTTCCAAGGGAAGAGGGAGTTGCGAGGGAGGAGGGAGTCCATGAGGGGGTGGAAGGTGGTGGCAACACTGCAAGGGAAGAAGATGCTTCCAGAGTGGGTGAGGAGGAGGAGCATGTAGCAAATGGACCACCGACAACAGAGTCCATCTTGAGGTTCAGAAACCTCTCCGCGATCCCTCTCCAGTCCTCCGACACCGGTGCCCTGTACCGCCACGTGGCAGTCCACGATTTGACGGGCGGACCACCGTCCTCGTCCCCCGGTCCCTCTCCATCTACATCTTCTCCGTCTTTTCCTCCTCCCTCGCCGTTAGGGATATCCAGGGACTACAGCCTTGACCTGTGCGGACCCCGGGTTGTGCTCTGCGGGGGAAATCTGGTCTCCCTCCTCCTCCAATCCGGCGCGACGCACTACCTCGAGTTCAAGGCGGTGGACGCGCTGCTGATGTGGCACCACGGCCGTCGCCAGCTCGTGTCGGCGCCGGCGTCACGGTCCGACGTGTTCCAGGACCGAACCCTGTCCCTCGCCGACAAGAGACATCTGATGCGTTTTCTCAAAATGGTCACCGACTATGCCGCTGCAAATGCTCCTTCCGACCGTTCCCCCTCAGAGACCAGGTCTGCGTCGGTGGGGTCGGGAGAGGGAGGTGCTGCAGGCGCAGAGGACGGGGGGCCAAGTGCACCGCCTGCTGTTACGACAGGAGGAGAAGGAGGAGGAGCTGCTGCAGCAGTAGGTGGTTCTGCTCTCCCTGCTGCGTCTTCGTTTGCAGAGTTGCTGGCTGCCCAGAAGCTTCCCAAGCTGATTGAAGAGTGAGTGGTGTGAGATATGTGGGGATGTTGGTGAGGGGAGGAGTGAGGGAAAGAATGTGTTAGGGGAAGAAGTTGTGAAGGAGAGAAGGTGAAGGAGGTCACACCTCCTTTCCCTCAAAGAGGAGGGCACGACGTGATGCGTGTTTTACAAACAAAGGGAAACCGTCCCCCCCATCCCCCCTTGCCCCAATCCTGCCTTGCGTACATCCTGCCTTGCGTATATCCTGTCTTGCGTATATCCGGCCTTGCGTACATCCTGCCTTGCGTATATCCTACCTTGCGTATATCCTACCTTGCGTATATCCTGCCTTGCGTATATCCTACCTTGCGTATATCCTACCTTGCGTATATCCTGCCTTGCGTATATCCTGCCTTGCGTATATCCTACCTTGCGTATATCCTACCTTGCGTGTATCCTACCTTGCGTATATCCTGCCTTGCGTATGTCCTGCCTTGCGTATGTCCTACCTTGCGTATATCCTACCTTGCGTATATCCTACCTTGCGTGTATCCTACCTTGCGTATATCCTGCCTTGCGTATATCCTGCCTTGCGTATATCCTGCCTTGCGTATATCCTACCTTGCGTATATCCTACCTTGCGTATATCCTACCTTGCGTATATCCTACCTTGCGTATATCCTGCCTTGCGTATATCCTACCTTGCGTATATCCTACCTTGCGTATATCTTGCCTTGCGTATATCCTACCTTGCCTATATCCTACCTTGCGTATATCCTACCTTCCGTATATCCTACCTTGCGTGTATCTTACCTTGCGTATATCCTGCCTTGCGTATATCCTGCCTTGCGTATATCCTACCTTGCGTATATCCTGCCTTGCGTATATCCTACCTTGCGTATATCCTACCTTGCGTATATCCTACCTTGCGTATATCCTACCTTGCGTATATCCTACCTTGCGTATATCCTACCTTGCGT
>SZWC01008942.1:21963-44044 GCA_023375785.1 Penium margaritaceum | reverse complement strand
GGGTGGGTGGGTGGGTGGGTGGGTGGGTGGGTGTGCGTGTTTGTGTGCGCTCATGGCCTTGTGGTTCGTCCACATCGAGATCACCGCACAAATACACCACAGGAGTGTGCAGCAAGAACGTCCTGAACAAATGCGCTGCATGTTTGCGCTGCACAAACTCGCCCCTGATATGCACTGCGAAAATGAGGTGCACGAGTGCTCCACACAAATTCTTTGCTCTGCATGCGACTCTGCTTCCCACAATAGGTCTTTGCAAGCTGGCCAGGGGTCTGAGTAGCTCTGCTGATTATTGTTTCGGTGCTCGTCAAGTTGTCTGACCTTAGCTATGTGCTGGGTAAGAGGACATTAGGGAGGTCGTAGAATGTTACGTTCGCACATGTTGGATGTTGTACTCTGCTGTGACTGGTGGTTAGCAGGCGAATGTGCCACCAGGCTTTGCCTCGTGAACGCGTTGGACCAAGCGTTTTCCTTATGGGACAGACATGCTCACCAGGCCAGGGCAGTGAAGCTGGCTTGTGGGGAAGGAGAGCTGTGGAGAATGATGGTGCCGCACTCGTGCACCCGATTGCGTCGCAGGTGTGCACCTGAGTGCGCCGCAGGTGTGCACCTGAGTGCGCCGCAGCTGTGCACCTGAGTGCGCCGCAGGTGTGCACCCGATGGTGTTATGGATGGACCCCATCTCACGCCGCTGCAATGGACAAGCTGAAGTCCTTTGGTTTGAGTTGAAGAGTAATGTCTCGAGCTCTTTGCAAAGAATTGGATTTTTCCTGGCCGTTTGGTGTGCAGGCGCTCTTGCCTGCAGGCGTGTGGAGCACGAGCGCGCCAGACGACTTCACACACTTTGAGCCTGCTTTGGACGAGGCCTTGCAGGTTGGTGCGGCTTCTCTTTTTCATGAGCAGTGACCTGCACCCTTGTACCCATTGCGGCAGTTTATGACAGTTTGCGACAGTTCGTGAAAGTTTGTGACTGTTGTGACAGTCACAACACTTTGAACTCGCCCCTGGTTCTGCTGTGCAAACTGCCGGAGGGGGTCTGATTGGTGCAGATAGCGTAAGAGAGAAAGGGGTGTGAACAAAGTCGAGGTCCAAGAGATGGAGGTAGATGGGCATATTCTTTTCTCCAGCAATGGACTCTTGATCCTCGATCTCTGACGAGGAGAGGTTGGAAAGAACATGATCCTGATGTGTTCTTGAAAGCCCACGTGGTTCCCCTCTCCACGTTTCGCAGATCTTTTCGGAGATGGCCCCTGGAGAGCTGTTCTACCCACCGTCGGATAACCCCGGAGACGGAGACGATGACGAGGACAGGATCGATGGAGGGGGGCGGCCGGCTTCTGCTGAAGCAGCAGAAGGAGCAGTAGCAAGTGGTGAGGCAGGAAATGCTACTGCAGCCAATAGTGTTGCAGCGAACGGCCAAGCTGAAAGTGCTGAAACAGCAGACGGCAACAGAGCGAACAGCGAGGCTGCAGACGGGGCAGATGGAGCAGCAGCTGCAGCTGGGACCGATGGTTCAAGTGCTGAGGCAGCAACGGCAGCAGCAGCTGCAGCTCCTCCTGCAGCTGGTGCTGATGCCCCTGCTGCAAGCGGGGGAGCATCAGAGCCTGTGTCCTCTGCAGCAGAGGCCTTTACTGCTGCAACAGAGGCTGTTACTTGGACTGCAGAGGACCTTACCTCTGTAGCAGGGCGTGCCACCTCGGCATGAAAGGCAGGTCCCACTGGAAGTGATGGACAAGTGGTTTAAAAGAGCAACAAGAACTCGTGTTGTGCGTCAGTGCCAGTGGCAACAGCTGCACAGTGTGGAGATGCAACGTTGTGGCCACGGTGGGGAGTCTGATAGTCCCCACCACTCTGCTTACGTAGCTTCTCTCAATGGCTTCGCTTGTGTTGGTTGGATCCTCCAAGTGGTGTTTGGTACGTTTCTGTGTTGCGTGGTCACGATTTGCACCAAACGTAGTGCCTTTCATCCTCGCCTTTTTTTCTTGAACTCGAACCAGTGCGAAGGATTTTTTAGCTAAAATTTGTAGCCATGTAATTTTGGACCTGCTTCGACCGAATCCCCTGGTGTTTAGATTTTGCTTGGACTGCCCATTCACGTTCAAGGTCCGTCCCTAGAACATTGATTGGCAAGTTTCGAAAACGGTCAAATCGATGGAAGCAATAACACACCTTCTCACTCGCTTCCCAAGTCGCCCAACCCTTCCTGATGGCCAAAGGTGGTGGCAAAAAGGAATTACCTGCATTTGACGACATTCTCATGCTCGGAGTCCCGAGGACGTAGCTTGGGTGAAGTTGTGTCTAGTGAGAAAAGTACTAGGTAGTGTACTAGGGTGATTCTTACATGAGAGCAGAAGTCAATAGGTTGTTGAAGAGTCAAAGGAGAATAATCATTTTACTCGAAGATAAGAGGCACTATGGTATTTGTCTCTTCATATAGCCATTGCACAACGTTGCGTCATCTTGTGTGAAGTCAATTGTCCCCCATCACGTTGCAACCCGTTAGCACCTTCAATGCATTAATTCTGCAAGTTAGAACGTCTTAACCTGCTTGGGTTCTGTGTGGTAAGGATGTCATGTGGGGAATAACAGGCTCCATGCTAGTCGTGTGTGTCACAGTTATGTGTCTCATGCCCAGCAATGTCTCTAGGGGCCAATGCGCTTCAACTAATGGCGGCAGCAATATATGTTGGGGAAATTCTCTGTGAGAAGGTTGGAACTCAATGCACGGAGAACTTTAAGAAAAAAATTTCAACATACAAGAACATGCAAATTATCTTGTTTTGACGGAAAAATCATTTTGTTTGGGAAGTTGAATAGTGTTACATCATTTTTTAATGTTCATTGAAGGACCAAAGATGAGAGTGACCTCCTTGGGCAAATGTCTGTTTCGGATTTCGTTCATCCTTATAGACAACCTCTTTTGTCTTGTTTCCACTACTCGTGGAAAAAAATAAACAGTAAACATGTAACAAAAAGACTGGAAGCTTGGCCCACTAGGCCAAAACCGTGGTACCCGAGGGTCTTCGGCTCTCACCCCACAAGCGAAAACCTCTTCAAGCCACGTGGCACACTAGCACTACATTCCTCCCACACAAGAATGGACCCGCCCTCGGTGTTCACAATAGGTGTCGAACCCGGACACTCTGATACCAAATCTAGCGAACGGACATGAAGCTTGGCCCATGTTATGTCCCGAGTTCCTAAACTCCAAGTGTGGGCATTTCTGTCATTTATTTCATGGCCCACCACTCAATGACTTGGGGATTTTTACGACGTTTGGCCAAGGGCACTTTAGCCAACTTGCCCGACCTCCAGCGTTCCGTGCAAGAAGTTTTCGACAACTTTGACCACCTTCCACAATGGTCGGAAGAAGTATCGCATGTACATGTTTCAATATTGTTCGGTTGACTTTTTGACGGCGCTAGAATTTCATAAAACCGCAGTTCAATATTCTCGAAGCCCCCCGAATTATCAGCGGAGTTTCTCGAAGCAACCACTCACGGTGCAATCTCGCACACGTCGCTGGACTCAAGCGCCGAGGACCCGATGTTTATCTCATTCTCATTCTCGGCATTGTATATACGTGCTCAATGCATTCGACACTTGTCATCGAAGTACATTTAGAACTTAATACAGGTTATCCATTTGTCCCCGATCCTCGAATCATGTTTTGTCCTGCACCTCATCCCTATGAACCACCTACGTTCTGCTCGGCGTAACACTTGCTATCAGAGCGCAGCGGCGCTGGAGGGGCAGCTGACGCAATAACTACCTGGCCACAACCTGGCACCAGTCTTTAGCACTTCTCCGCCGTTTGGGAGGTCGCAGACTTCGTGACGACAATGGTGAACGGAGCGAGTGCACCAGACTATGAGCAGCAGTAACCAACAGAGACTCCGGCGATGGAGGACGAGTAGCACGAACAAAGACGTTCTGCAGGTGAATCAAGCACCAACGGCAGTTTTCATGGCAAATGGCGTAGCACCGATGAGCCCGATGGCCAATCCGGTGATGTACTCCTCGCGCTTGGAGAACCCCTCGCTCTCGCCGTTGCCTGCTGGTTCAACATCTGGCACTATTGGAGGCACTGGCCGACAATCTCGCATTCATGAAGATCTGTACCAGAAGTTGTCGAGAATCGAGAGCCTCAACACCCATCTACTCCAACAACTTAGAGCGGTGATGGAAAAGCTTTGAAACTCTCCTGTGCGTGAAGCGTACTCACCAAGAGAAATTTATAACTCTTCAATGAACCCTAGATTCGACCAGCATTTTAAAGACGTTCGACCCCGCGAAATTGAAGGGAATTGTTAGCAATGTGGTGTTCCAACATAGCATGACCGCTTCCTAAGATTCACAGCTCTTTTGGGCAACAGTCTTAGACGAAGCGTGTGCTTTCTGGTCGCCACATGCTATGCAAGATGAGTTTTAAGGGAATTCAGCAACACCCGCACTTGGAAGAGCAGGGGATGAATTTTGGTTGGATAATTGGATAAGTACTACATAAGAAATATTATAGTGCTAATCAGAAGCTTTCAAACACACCAAGCCATGAGCTATTTGGACAACCATAGCGCCCGTAACGTGATTCGGAGTGCATCATTGGGTTTGTTTCCCTCACACAACACCAGGGTGAGTGACGGACGCCCGAAGGGCTGGACCCCAATGAAGCACCAGGTCGCCATTCTGAAGCGCACATGGCTCCAATGAACCGCAGGATATTTCTACTAGAATCTCCCAAGGCCGCCTCGGCCATGGTGTGCATGATGGGAGTCAAACTGGCCACCGTCGGATCTATTTTCCTAGCCGGTACCATGTTTGTTGTCCAAACCCGGACGGCTAGCACCACCTCTGGACTTTGACGGGCCATAACTCCCTCAAATACCTAACCAATTGTTGTGATTCGAATAACAGCTGGTCCAGCACATCTTCCAGTTTTTTAAACATCCATCCATGCATGCAAACTTGCACTAGACAAGGATCTGGAGGCATCGCCCTGAAAAACGGTGACTCCAGGACATGGCACAGGGAAATATGGAACAGTTTCTCCCTTGCACCTGCCATGCTGGATGCCTCCCTGCTCAGTCCTGCTCATCTTCCATAGTGCTCTTGAACCCAGCATAGCCCGTAAGCCCAAGGCCTGCCACGTTGATGACATGCCGGTCTCTGGGCTGTGCAAGTGTGCCGTACTACAATGTTGTAACACAACCTGTCCCTTTTGGACCATGTTGCATGCATAGTAGTAGCTCACGTCAATGTGCTTCATCGGGTTGTTGGTAAATGAGATGGAGCTGGTTTTGTCCTCTTGTACCACTGTAAGCTTTGACTGTGGTGCGCCAAGCTCCCCCAATAGTCAGCGGAGCCCGACCACCTCCAAGACTGCTTCGGCTAGCGCGATGTACTCCACTTCTACTATGGAGGTGGCGACGTAATCCTGCTTTCTGTTGCACCATGAGACCACTGCACCCACCTCTAGCTATCAATGGTGTTCCATCCTCAGAATAGCAGGCAATCTGACCAATCAGATGCTCGAACAACTCCTCTACACTTTATGCCAATCCCATAGCACCGATTGGGTAACAAAACCGCGGACACCCGAAGTCACATACAACTCCACAACTTCTACCACAACGTGAAGAATTCCTTTCGAGGTGGTATACAGCAAACTTCCCACCACACCAGCTGGATTACAGAGTCAGAGTAACATTCCCGCGGTCGACATCCACTGTAGGGACTTTTCACGAATTTGGGAGGAAATACGACAGACCCTCGCGAAGACCCAAACAACTATGAAGCAAGCGGCCGACCGAAATCGTAGTGATGACGTGTTCAGCAATGGCGATCACGTCCTTTTCGGCTCTGAAAACATCAAACTCCGTGGACAGGGCTTCGCAAAGCTTAAGCCCTGGTGGTTAGGGCCGTCTGAGATCGAGAGATTACAAACCACTCTCGTTGTATGGATTCACCTCCCTGACAGCATTACAATGGACACTATCTTCCACATCCACAAGATTAAGCACTAACGTGACCCCAGTACAAATTTCCTTGGCAAAGACGTCGTACCTCTACCTCTGGTATTCCGTTCTAGAAGTTTCAGACAATTTCAACCACCTTCCAGAATGGTCGACAAACGTAGCACGAACCATATCAATGTTTCAATGTTTTTCTGCCGACCTCTCGAAAATGCGAGACTTTCCTAAAGAAGCACCTCAATATTCTTGATGCCCTCTGACTTATCGGCGTAGCTTCTTGAAGTAGCCACTCAGAGCGCGACCTCGCACGCGTCGCTTGGCTCAAGCGCCAAGGACCCAAAACATACCTCATTATCATTCTCGGCATACATGTGTATACATGTGCTCGACTCACTCGACACTTGTCATCGAAGTACACTTTCTGCTTAATACATGTTATCGACTTGTCCCTGATTTTTTAATCATCTTTTGTCCTGCACCTCATCCGTGTGAACCACCTACGTTCCGCTTGGCGTACCAGCCCACTGGGCCAGAACCATAGTACTTGTGGGTCTCCGATCCTCAAGTCATCCCATCCGTTGTCCAACAGGCCAGGACCTGTTCAAGCCACATGGCACACTGGCACTATAAGATATTTGAAAGAAAAAAATATGACATTGAATAGATATTGTAAAATTTTCCATCCAAATTGACACTAAATCATGTGCTCTTCTTTCTAACATACAACAGATATGATATTCACAATTATTTTAAAATAGTTTTGTGGATAGTTTGAACTATTTCCACCATCTAAATTGATTATTGATTTTTTAATGAGCCGAACCTAGAATTGCACAATTCTTACCTGTGATCCTGTCTTCCATGTACCATTCCATGATTTTGGACCCCAAATATAGGAGCCCCATATGCCTTAGCCTGGTGATACTACTGGCCAATGTCCCGATTCAATCGATGGGCCTGAGGTCAAACCCTACGATGTTGTATTGTGATATGATGGTTTTCCTAGACAATCGTTCGAGTGGCTGATTGGCCGGCGCAGCCCTTCGCAAACCAATGAAGAGCCAAGATCATTTCCACCAACGGAAATAGGTCTTTTTTGTAAGCGCCATGCAGCTTCAGGAGCCGCCTCTGTGCGCGAGGGGCAGGCCGCCGTGGCGCACCCAGTTTGCGACCCGCATTGCGCCATCATGCCATTTTTTATGGCAATTGCGCGAGTTGTGATCTCGTGCCGCCTGCATACCGTGGCAAGGGAGATCACACCGGTTGAGCTTTGAAACCCAGCCTCTCAGCTGCCATAGACCCTTCACCACTGGCGACGGGACGACAACTGCAGTCCGACACCTCACCTTTCCGCTCTTTCGGGGAGCTTGGTGTTGCGTGCACATTGTCCAGTGGCCAATCATGGGCGAGGTCACGGGTGAGGCTGGGAGTTTTTGGAATGCGTCGTCAACGTCGAATGCCAAAGAAATTGGAAGGTGCCAATCACATTCCTTCGCGCCATCGTTGAGCTCTTTCATTGAGTCATTGATTGCACATAAAATTTCCCTTGTTTTTGGCAGAGTGGGGTACTTGTTGTCGGAGTCAGAGTCGGAGTCGTAGTCGGATTCGGACTCGGAGTCGGAGTCAGAGTCAGAGTCGGAGTCGGAGTCGGAGTCAGAGTTGGAGTGATGGAGACTGGGACAGCCATCGGGGAGGTGATCAGGCTCACTAAGAGCCGCCTAGGCAGGACCAACTGTTTGTGAGAGGGGGTTGTAGGTTTTACAGACAGAAATTACGGAAGCGAATGTAGGTTTGCAGAGGACGCGAATGTCTGAATCAACTCTTGAGTGAGAAATAACATGGTCACATCTTTCTAACAAGCCCTTTTATACCTCGTTTGGCCTAGGGAGCACTGAGATACACTCGGTCAAAGTCTACTCTGTAGCACACTCTCCTAGCCTAGCGGGATGAGCGGCAGTCACCTTGTCACACATGAGAATTAAGTCTCGCACAACTTGGACGACCAAAAACAGTGGTCTGCACCTTCCTTGAAGTCTCTTGGAGTTCCTCCAGCCGCCTTTTCTCCTTGAAGGCCGCTCTCAGCCGTCCTGGCCAATAATCCTGCCGCCTTTTGAGCTCAAAGTCCTCAGGTCGTCACTTTAACCCGACCCATGATCTCCAAACTTTGGACATCCATATCTCACTCAAACGGACTCCGAATTGAGTTCCGTAAAGTGAGTTAGAACCTGTGAAACAACCTCTATGCAGATGTCATGAGATGATTTTTATCAAGCAACCTATTTTTGTCACTTTCTGGCACCCTCATATCCATCACAGAGTCGGAGTCCGAGTCAAAGCATTGGAGTTAGAGTTGGAGTCAGATTCGGAGCCAAAGCATTAGAGTCGGAGTGAAAGTCCGGTTCAAAGTGGAAGCACTGGAGTCTGAGTCGGATTCGGAGTCAGAGTCGGAGGCGGACTCAGAGTCAGAGTTGGAGTCGGAGTCAAAGTCAAAGTCGGAGTCAGAGTTAGAGTCAGCGTCGGAGTCGCAGTCGGAGTAAAAGTTGAATTCGGAGTCGGAGTTGGAGTCGGATTCGGAGTCAGGGTTGGAGTCAGAGTCGGAGTCAAAGTCGGAGTCGGAGTCGGAGTTGGAGCCGGAGTCGGTGTCGGAGTCGGAGTTGGATTTGGAGCCGGAGTCGGAGTTGGAGTCGGAGTCAGAGTCGGAGTTGGTGTTGGAGTCAGGGTCGATGCCGGAGTCATAGTCAGAGTCATAGTCAGAGTCATAGTCAGAGTCGGAGTGGGAGTTGAAGCATTGGAGTTTGGGTTGGAGTCGGAGTTGGAGTCAAAGTTAAAGTCCAGGTCGCAGTCACAGTCGGAGTCGGAGTCGGAGTCGGATTCAGACTCAAAAAATTGGAGGCGGAGGCGGAGTCGGATTCAGATTCAAAGCATTAGAGTCAGAGCTAGAGTCGGAATTGCAGTCGGAGTCGCAATCGATGTCAAAGTTGGAGTCGGAGTTGGAGACAAAGCATAGGAGTCTGAGTCATAGTCGGAGTTGTAGTCGGAGTCAGAGTTGTAGTCGCAGTCAGAGTCGGAGTCAGTCCAAGCTGAAGCATTGGAGTTGGAGTCGGAGTCACAGTTAGAGTCCAAGTTGGATTTGGAGTAGGATTTGGAGTTAGAGTAGGAGTTAGAGTTAGAGTTGGAGTCGGAGTCGGAATTTGAGTTGGAGGTGGAGTCGGAGTCAAAGTCCGAGTTGGAGTAAAAGCATTGAAGTCGGAGCTGAAGTCAGACTCGAGTCGAAGTTGGAGTCAAGTCGAAGTCGGAGTTGAAGTCAAAGTCCGAGTCTGAGTTGGAGTTGGAGTCGGAGCATTTGAGTCAGAGTCCGAGTCGAAGTCGGAGTCGGATTCGGAGCCAGAGTCAAAGTTGGACTTGAATTCAGAGTCGGAGTCGGATTCAGAGTGAGTGTCGGTGTCGGAGTCAGAGTCATTTGGAATCAAAGCATTGGAGTTGGAGTAAGAGTTGGAGTTGGTGTCGTTGTTGGAGTTGGATTCAGAGTCGTTGTCCTAGTTGGAGTCGTAATTGGAGGCGGAGTCAGAGTCCGAGTCAGAGTCGAGGTCGGAGTCGGAGTCAGAGTCAGAGTAGGAATCTGTGTTGGAGTCATAGTCGAAGTCCAAGTCGGAGTCGGAGTCGGAGTCGGAGTCGGAATCAGAGTCAGAATCATTGCATCAGAGTCAGAGTTGGAGTCGGAGTCGGAGTTGGAGTCGGAGTCGGGGTCAAAGCATTGGAGTCGGAGTCCGAGGCGGAGTCAGAGTCCGAGCCAGAGTCCAAGTTGGAGTTGGAGTCGGAGTCGGAGTTGGAGTCGGAGTCGGGGTCAAAGCATTGGAGTCGGAGTCCGAGGCGGAGTCAGAGTCCGAGCCAGAGTCCAAGTTGGAGTTGGAGTCGGAGTCGGAGTCGGAGTCGGAGTCGGAGTCAGAGTCGGAGTCAGAGTCAGAGTCGACGGATTGGAGTCGGATTCGGAGTCGGAGTCGGATTCGGAGTTGGAGTCGGAGTCAAATTCGGAGTCAAAGTCCGAGTCTGAGTCGAAGCCGAAGACGGAGTCGAAGCCGAAGACGGAGTCCGAGTCGGAGTCGGAGTCAGAGTCGGAGTCAAAGCATTGAATCTGGATTTGGAGTCGGAGTCGGATTTGGAGTCAGATTCAGAGTTGGAGTCGGTGTCAGAGTCAGTGTTGGAGTCAGCACCGGAGTTGGAGTGGGTGTTGAAGCATTGGAGTTGGACTCAGAGTCGTAGTCGGAGTCAGAGTTGGAGTCCGAGTCAGAGTCAGAGTCGGAGTCGAGTCGGACTCGGATTCAGATTCAAAGCATTGGAATCGGAGGTGGAGTGGGAGTCAGATTCACAGCATTGGAGTCTGAGTTTGAGTCGGAATCAGAGTCAGAGTCGCAGTTGGAGTCAAAGTTGTAGTCAGAGCTGGAGACAAAGAGTTGGAGTTGGATTCCGAGTTGGAGTTGGAGAAGGAGTCGGAGTCGTAGTCACAGTTCGATTCAGAGTCGGAGTTGTAGTCGGAGTCGGAGTTTAAGTCAAAGCATTGGAGTCGGAGTCGGAGTCGCAGTCAGAGTTGGAGTAGGATTTGAAGTAGGAGTTGGAGTCCAAGTCCGAGTCAGAGTTTAAGTTGGAGGCAGGGTCGGAGCCAAAGTCAGAGTTGGAGTAGAAGCACTGGAGTCACAGTAAAAGTCGGAGTCAGAGTCAAATTCGGAGTTGGAGTCGTAGTCGGAGTCCGAGTTGGATCTGTAGTCGGAGCATTGGAGTCAAAGTCAGAGTCGGAGTCAGAGTCTGTGTCGGTGTCAGAGTTAGAGTCATTTGGAGTCGAAGCATTGGAGTTGGAGTCGGAGTCGGAGTCGGTGTTGGAGTTGGATTCGGAGTCATAGCCAGAGTTAGAGTCCGAGTTGGAGTCGAGGTCAGAGTCGGAGTCAGAGTCAGAGGAGGATTCAGTGTTAGAGTCGTAGTCAAAGTTGGAGTCGGAGTCAGAGTCGGAGTCGGAATCAATGCATCAGAGTTGGAGTTGGAGTCGGAGTCGGAGTCGGAGTCAAAGCGTTGCAGTCGGAGTCAGAGTTGGAGTTGGCCTCGGAATCTGAGTCCCAGTTGGAGTCGAAGTCGGAGGTGAGTCGGAGTCGGAGTCGGAGCCGGAGTCGGAGTTGGAGTCGGAGTCGGAGCCGAAGCATTGGAGTCGGAGTCGGAGTCAGGTTCAAAGAGGAAGCACTGGAATTGGATTCGGAGTCGGAGTCGGAGTCAGAGTCGGACTCAGAGTCAGAGTTGGAGTCCGAAGCGGAATCGAAGTCGGAGTCGGAGTCGGAGTCGGAGTCGGAGACAGAGTATTGGAGTTGGAGTCTGAGTCGGAGTCCGAGTTGGAGTTGGATTCTGAGTCCGAGTTGGAGTCGGATTCCCATATATGACCAATCATCTCGCCCCTGAAACTGTGGATCGACAAGTGTATTGGGGAGTGAACATATCAGTGAACATGGAAGTCTGACAAAACTTAGCACATAGCAAATATAATCAATAATTTCTAGCAACTTATACAAAGAATGTGTACATGGGCTGCAGTGACATGAATCGATGTTGATGATTTCTGAAAAATGGTTGCATATAGAAATACACTTTTTGATAGACCAATTGTTGAGTGTATGAATATAGGGTGATTAACCATAACTCCAAAGTCAGAGTCGCAGTCAGAGTCGGAGTTGGTGTCGGAGGTGGAGTCGGAGTCCGAGTAGGAGTCGGAGACAGAGTTCAATTCCGAGTCAGAGTCGGAGTTGGAGTCAGGAGACGGAATCAGAGTTGGAGTCGAAGCATTGGATTCGGAGTTGGACTTTTAGTCACAGTCAGAGTCGGAGTGGGAGTCGGAGTTGGAGTCTGAGTTGGAGTCGGAGTCAGAGTTGGAGTCGGAGTCGGAGTTGGAGTTGGAGTCGGGGTCAAAGCATTGGAGTCGGAGTCCGAGTCGGAGTAGGAGTCTGAGTCAGAGTCCAAGTCGGAGTTGGAGTCGGAGTCGGAGTCGGAGTGGGAGTCAGAGTCAGAGTCAAAGGATTGGAGTTGGAGTCGAAGTCGGAGTCGGATTCGGAGTTGGAGTCGGAGTTGAAGTTGGAGTCAAAGTCAGAGTCCGAGTCAAAGCCAAAGACGGAGTCAAAGTCAGAATCGGAGTCGGAGTCAGAGAATTGAATTTGGATTTGGATTCGGAGTCAGATTTGGAGTCGGATTTGGAGTTGGATTCGGTGTTGGAGTCAGTATCGGAGTTGGAGTGGGTGTTGAAGCATTGGAGTTGGACTCAGAGTTTGAGTCGGAGTCAGAGTTGGAGTCGGAGTCAGAGTTGGAGTCCGAGTCAGAGTCAGAGTCGGAGTCGAGTCGGACTTGGAGTAAGATTCAAAGCATTAGAGTCGGAGGCGGAGTGGGAGTCAGATTCACAGCATTGGAGTCCGAGTTGGAGTCGGAATCAGAGTCAGAGTCGCAGTTGGAGTCGAATTTGTAGTCAGAGCTGGAGACAGAGAGTTGGATTTGGATTCCGAGTTGGAGTTGGAGAAGGAGTCGGAGTCGTAGTCACAGTCGGAGTCAGAGTCGGAGTTGTAGTCAGAGTCAGAGTCCAATTCAAAGCATTGGAGTCGGATTCGGAGTCGCAGTCAGATTCGGAGTTGGAGTTGGAGTAGGAGTTGGAGTCGAAGTCGGAGTCGGAGTTTTAGTTGGAGGCGGGGTCGAAGTCAAAGTCGGAGTTGGACTAGAAGCACTGGAGTAAAAGTCAGAGTCAGAGTCAAATTTGGGATCGGAGTAAAAGTTGGAGTCAGAGTCAAATTTAGAGTCGGAGTCGGAGTCAGAGTCCGAGTTGGAGCTGGAGTCGGAGCATTGGAGTCAAATTCAGAGCCGGAGTCAGAGTCTGTGTCGGTGTCAGAGTCAGAGTCATTTGGAGTAAAAGCATTGGAATTGGAGTCGGAGTCGGAGTCGGTGTCGGAGTTGGGAGTCGGAGTCGGAGTCGGTGTAGGAGTTGGAGTCGGGGTCGTAGCCGGAGTTAGTGTCTGAGTCGGAGTCGAGGTCAGAATCGGAGTGAGAGTCAGAGTAGGATTCAGTGTTGGAGTCATAGTCAAAGTCGGAGTCGGAGTCGGAGTCGAAGTCGGAATCAATGCATCAGAGTCGGAGTTGGAGTTTGAGTCGGAGTCGGAGTCAAAGCATTGCAGTCGGGATCAGAGTCGGAGTTGGCGTCAGAGTCCGAGTCCCAGTCGAAGATGGAGTCGGAGTCGGAGTCGGAGTCGGAGTCTGATTTGGAGTTGGTGTTGGACTTGGAGTCAAATCATTGAATTCGGAGTCAGAGTTGAAATCAGAGTTGGAATCAAAGTCGGAGTCGGAGTCAGTGTCGGAGTCGGAGTCGAAACATTAGAGTCGGAGTCGGAGTCGGAGTCGGAGTTTAAGTCGCAGTCGGAGTCGGAGTCGGAGTCGGAGTCGAAGTTGGATTTAACTTCGGAGTCAAAGTCGAAGTGGGAGTCGGACTCAAAGCATTGGAGTTGGAGTCAGAATTGGAGTCGGGGTCAGAGTCACAGTTGTAGTCGGAGTCGGAGTCCGAGTCAGAGTCAGAGTTGGAGTTGGAGTTGGAGTTGGAGCTGGAGTTGGAGCTGGAGTTGGAGTTGGAGTAAGAGTCAAAGCGGTGGATTTGGAGTCAGAATCGGAGTCAACGTCGGGGTGGGAGTCGTAGTTGGAGTCCGAGTCAGAGTCGGAGTCAGAGTTGGAGGCGAAGTCGAAGTTGGAGTTGGAGTCAAAGCATCGAAGTTGGAGTCGGAGTCGGAGTCGGAGTCGGAGTCAGAGTCAGAGTCCGAGTCCGAGTCCGGGTCGGAGTCGGTGTCGGAGTCAGAGTCGGAGTCTGATTCGGAGTCGGAGTCGGACCCGGAGTTGGAGTCGGAGTCAGATTCGGAGTTGGATCCGAAGTTGGAGTTTAAGCATCAGAGTCGGAGTCATAGTCGGAGTCGGAGTTGGAGTCGGGGTCGGAGTTGGAGTCAAAGCATTGGAGATGAGGTCGGAGTTGAATTTAAAGTCGGAGCCGGAGTCGGAGTCGGAGTCAGATTCAGAGTTCGAGTCGGAGTCAGATTTGGAATCGGAGTCCGAGTCCGAATCAGAGTCGGAGTCCGAATCAGAGTGGAAGCATTGGAGTTGGAGTCGGAGTCTGATTCGGGATCGGATTTGGAGTCTGATTCGGAGTCAGATTCCAAGTCAGAGTCGGAGTCGTATTTGGAGTTGGATTCATAGTTGAAGCATTGGACTCGGATTCCGAGCCGGATTCAGAGCCGGAGTCGGAGTAGGACTCGGAGTCGAAGCATTGGAGTCACAGTAAGAGTCGCAATCGGAGTCAGATTCGGATTCGGAATCACTGTCGGAGTCGGAGTCGGGGTCAGAGTCAAAGCATTGGATTCGGAGTTGGAGTCGGAGTTGGAGTCGGAATCGGAGTCAGAGTCGGAGTCAGAGTTGGAGTCGGAGTCGAAGTCGTAGTCGGGTCGGAGTCCGAGTCTCAGTCGGAGTCGGAGTCGGAGTCAGAGTCAGAGTCGGAGTCGGAGTCGGAGTCGGATCCGGTGTCGGAGTCCGAGTCAGAGTCGGAGTCAGAGTCAAAGCATTGGAGTTAGATTCAGAGTCGAAGTCGAAGTCGGAGTTAGAGTTGGAGTTGGAGTCAGAGTCAGGAGTCCGAATCGGAGTCGAAGTCGTAATTGGAGTCGGAGTGGGAGTCGAAGTCAGAGTCGGAGTCGAAGTCAGAGTCACAGTCAAAGCATTGGACTCGGAGTCCGAGTCGGAGTCGGAGTAGGAGTCGGAGTCAGAGTTGGAGTCGGAGTCAAAACATTGGGGTGAGATTCGGAGTTCGAGTCGAACTCAGAGTCAGAGTCAGAGTCGGAGTCAGAGTGGACGAATCAGGATTGCAGTCAAAGTTGGAGTCAGAGCCAGAGTCTGAGTCGGAATCACAGTCAGAGTCAGAGTCGAAGTCGGAATCCGAGTCGGAGAAGAAGCATTGGATTTGGAGTCGGAGTCAGAGTCGAAGTTGGAGTCGGAGTCGGAGTTGGAGTCAAAGCATTGGAGTCGGAGTCAGAGTCACAGTCAGAGTCAGAGTCAGAGTCGGATGCGGAGTCGAAGTCAGAGTCGGAGTCGTAGTTGGAGTCGGAGTTGAAGTTGGAGTTGGAGTCGGAGTCGGAGTCGGAGACGAACCATTGGACTCGGAGTCGGAGTCAGAGTCGGAGTTGGAGTTGGAGTCGGAGTCGAAGTTGGAGTGGAGGTTAGAGTCGGAGTTGGAGTCGAAGTCGGAGTCGGAGTGGGAGTGGAAGCATTGGAGCCTGAGTCAGAGATCGAGTCGGACTTGAAGTTAGAGTTGGACTCAGAGTTGGAGCCTGAGTTGGAGTCAGAGTCAGAGTCAGAGTCGGAGTCGGGGTGGGAGCACTGGACTCGGAGTCGGAGTCGGAGTTGGAGTCAGAATCGGAGTCGGAGTCGGGGCCAAAGATTTGGAGTCGGGGTCAGAGTCGGAGTCGGATTCCAATTTGGAGTGGAAACATTGGAGTCGGAGTCGGAGTCAGTGTCGGAGTCGGAGTTGGAGTCGGAGTCGGAGCTGGAGTTGGAGTCGGAATCGGAGTTGGATTCGGAGTCAGAGTCGGAGTCAACGTATCAGAGTTTGAGTCAGAGTCGTATTCAGATTCAAAGTCGGAGTCGAAGCATTGGATTCAGATTCCAAGTTGGAGCTGGAGTCGGAGTCGGAGTCAGAGTCGGAGGCGGAGTCTGAGTCAGAGTCAGTGTCGGAGTCGGAGTCGAAGTCGGAGTTGGAGCTGGAGTCGGAGTCAGATTCGAAGCATTGGAGTTAGATTCGGAGTCGTAGTCGGTGCCGGAATTAGAGTCGGAGTCGGAGTGGGAGACGGAGTCCGAGTCCGAGTCGGAGTCAGAGTCAGAGTCAAAGCATTGGAGTCGGAGTTGGACTCGGAGGCAGAGTCAGATTCATAGTCGGAGTCGGAGTCCGAGTCAAACTCGGAGTCAGAGTCAAAGTCGGAGTCAGAGTCAAAGAATTAAAGTCAGCGTCAAAGTCGGAGTCGGAACCAGATTCGGAGTTGAAGTCGGAGTCGGAGTCAGAGTCAGAGTTGGAGTCGTAGTCAGAGTCGAAGTTGGAGTCCGAGTCAGAGACGAGGCATTGGATTCGGAGTCTAAATTGCAGTCAGAGCTGGAGTCAGAGTTTGATTCTGAGTCGGAGTCGAAGTCAGAATCGGAGTCGAATAATTGGAGTCCGAGTTGGAGTCGGAGTGGGAGTCGAAGTCGGAGCCAGAGTGGGAGTGCAAGCATTGGAGTGGGAGTGGGAGTTGGAGTCGGAGTTGGACTCGGAGTCGGAGTTGGAGTTGGAGTCCAAGTCAGACTCGGAGTCAAAGCATTGGAGTTAGAGTCTGAGTCAGAGTCGGATTTGGAGTCAGAATCTGAGTCGGAGTCAGTATCCGAGTCCGAGTTGGAGTTGGAGTCAGAGTCGGAGTGAGAGTCGGAGTCGGAGTTGGAGTCGGAGTCAAAGCATTGGATTCAGAGCCAGAATTGGAGTCAGAGTCGGATTGGATTCGGAGTCAGAGTCAGAGTCAGAGTCAGAGTTGGAGTCGGTGTTGGAGTCGGAGCCGGATTCGGAGTCAGAGTCAGAGTTGGAGTCGGAGTTGGAGTCAAAACACTGGAGTCGGAGTTGGAGTCGGAGTGGGAATCCGAGGTCGAGTCGTTCCGAGTCAGGTTTTGAGTCGGAGGCGGACCGAAGCATTGGATTCAGTGTTGGAGTTGGAGTCAGAGTTGGAGTCAGAGTCAAAGCATTGGAGTCGGAGTCGGAGTCGCAGTTGGATTCGGAGTCAGAGTTGGAGTCAGAGTCGGAATCAGAGTAAGATTCGGAGTCGGAGTCGAAGCATTGGAGTCCGAGTTGGTATTGGATTCTGAGTCAAATTCAAAGATGGAGTCGGAGGCGGAGTCGAATGAGTGTGGTGGGAATAACATTTTACACTAGTGTAACATTTACTTTGGATATGTCTAGGGTTAGGCTGGAGGGAGGGGATGAAAGAGTAAGAGGGAAATAAAAATGGAGGTGTGTGTTCATGTATGTTAGGTGCACATGAATTTGTAATTAGTGTGCAAAGCTGCATGGTTTTGGCAAGAGGAGTGTGGAAGGTGGAGGGGGGCCTTGGGGTGAGAGTGCATCTGAAGAGTGTATGGGGAGGTCTGCAAAAAATTGAGTGTGGTGTGGATGAACAAATAAATAAGTGTACAGCCTCTCATGGAGAAGGATAGACTTAATCTTGAGGAGGAGGGGTGGAGGCTAAAAATGTAAGTAGATAGCGCATGTTAAGGGTTACAAAGGAATAAGCTGGTTTCTCCTAAAATAATACACCAGTGTACCATGTTTTATTAACCAAGCAAGAGGTATGTAAAAGATGTGGAGGGGGGAGGGTAAGGTGAAAGTGTACTTGGAGAGTGTATGAGGTGTGAAAAAATGAAAAGGAAGAAGAATTTCATATGTGTGAAGGCGTATAATAGTGTAAACGTGTATGAGTAAAAAAAAATATTTTAATTCATTTTCCAGTCAGAGACTTTTGTTCTTTCTGATAGTGTATGGTCTATTAAGGGGGTTCATAGTTGTAATCGGGTTAAAGTGAATGTGGGGAGTAGATGTGGAAGTTTATGAATGGATGAGTGTGTTGAGAGTTCAAAATAACACAAGCGCTATGATACTATGTGCATAGGGCAAGAGTTTGGTGGGATTGGGGATGTCAGGTGTAAGTGTCCATATCGATTGGATATAGAGGTGCACAAGAAATTGAGTTTGTTGTGGGTGAAGATGTGCATTGGTGAATAAGTATATGAATTAAAAAAATGTATCATTTATGACCACTTAATTCAAAGACATCCACAAGTATGACTTTCAAACTATCCTTGGAAATATATATATATATATATATACATACATACATATATATATATATATATATATATATATATACATCAGACAGGTCAGAGTTTTACTGGAAATGCCTCCATTGTGAACTTAACCAGGTGAATAATGGCTACATTGGACATCTTTGATGAAAAGTAAGGAGTATTCTAATTCACAAACGCAATACTGGCTAGCAATTTGATTTGTGTCGTACATCTGTCTTTGAAGTTTGTTCGAACCAAAATCGGGTCAAAGCTTCACTTTTGACCTGTTTGACGCAAATGCCATGAGACACACGGTCGGCAGTTAGAACCACAGCTGCCTCTCGAGCGGCGGTGAAGAAATCAACCTGCCGCTCGAGCGACAGGCTGGCTGCCAAATTGTTCTGTACACATAGCACAAGCAGTCGCACAGTCAACTGCCACCAGCCCCCCTCCCCCACCATTCGAATATTGACATATCAATTTTTGGGTGTTAGGCTTGGCCGCCGGCCGAGGTTGGTTACCGACCATTCTTTGCCGGTGACTTCTGAAAGCTCCTCCCGTTCAATGATTCGCCACTAATTTCCATCCGATGACAGGATCTGCGCCAATCCTACGGCTTACAACGATCGAAACACATAGAGTCACCCCTTTCTGGTCACTATCTCTGGCGTATTTTTTTAGACTCGCCGACATTCATTTGACATGAATCAACGGTGTGATTGTATCACATCGACCTGTGCACATAAGTACAACTTCCAGTTTCCCATGTGGTGCTTGATGTCCACTTCCACAAACACATGCCACATACACTTCTCCGCTGGAGGAGGGGGGGGGGAGGGGGGTGGCACTGGAGTTTAGAACCAATTCCCCCTCCCCCCCCTCCCCGTCACCACCGAAGTGTATAGCATGAGTGCATATGGAAGTGTAGTCTTCGTTGTTCACATCAAAGAAATAGATACACAATTTTAAGCAGGGAATCGTCAGGGAATCATTCAAGGAGAAAGCACACTCGAGTATATTGAAGCCAAATACGCCTGCGAACAGTCAAGCGTCGACTCATAAAGTCCCCACGTGAACTTTGTGATGTCGGGGGGGAGGGAGGGGGGGGGGGATGAACCTGAAAGACAGGTCTGAAGTTACCGCTACTCTCGTTCAGTCCCAACATTATAGCCTCCAAAACTTTGAACTGTGAAACTGAGTCATGCGGAGCTCAGTACGCTTAATCAAACCCACAAATAGGTACTTTCAACATTTCCAAGAGGTTGAATTTCTGAAAACACATGTTATGGTTAAGAAAAGTGAGAAAATTATGATAGTATTTTATTTTAGAAATAAACCCGCTCTTTAACTGTATATCCATATAAATTTCTAAAAATATTCTCTAAATTACTCAAAGTCATTGCTTACATGCCCTTCAAAAAATGCAAAGAAGCTTCGGTTTTTTTTTTTACAATTAGTGTGATTTGTGTAAACATCCCTCACTTCAGTAAATGAAACTTCTTGGAAATGAGAATCATGGTGCGATGCCTTTGTGGGAAGTGTGAATGGAAACCTTGGAGATTGTATAGATTGGAAGCTACTTGCCACCTTCCATTGTTTAGGAATGACATGTTAGAACATTTCTCAGTAATTTCTCATGTATGGTGAAGTCAGGTGTGCACTGTTTGAGGGGTGTATGGATTAGGGGTAATTGGTTCAAAATGGCTGTTGAACACATTGCTGATGTCAATGGACTAGATTTTCCGCTCCTTCTGACTCTCTGCGGCTGAACACATGCAGGATTGGCTCACCTCCACAAAGGGTCTGACCCCCCATCTGGAGCGGAATGAAAGCTGCTTCCATTTACTTCTCGTACGCCCGCATGGTTCATTTTGAAAGAAGCCGTGGGATAACTTCTCCAATTGCAATGGGTAGAAAATAGCCTGAGATACTTGAGGTCTTGGTGAGTGTGAAGAGGCAGCTAGAGCTCTATCAATGAAACGCTGTTGGTAAGAAGCGTCCAAAATGTATGTGGTTGAGATGAGCAGCCTGAAGTTTACGCAGGCGTGGATCACCCATGCAGATGTCACATAGGTGATCCAACGTGAAACCACTGGGGTAGCCTCCAGCTCCCCTAGCACTGGCAATGAGCGTCTCATGAATGGCTCTCCCATCAAGCTGGTGTTTGATCACCAAAGGGCCCTTCTGTGCCTCGCCTAACACCCAATCTGGATTAAGACTTTCACTTTGTGGGTGTTTGAAGAGTATTGTATTTACAGTGGCCTCCCCACCTGCTGCGAGGGGAAGGGATATTAGAGCTGCAGCTGCTTTTGCCATCCTGCCTGTATGGAACTTCGCCAATGCATGATGCTGTCGAGAATCCCTGGCTTCAGCATCGTGCTGGTGAGTGCTCCTTGCTGGCGGCTGCACCGATAATATTCGCATCTACTGCGTCGCCTCTCAAAACAACTGGACCTACTCCCCTCTCAAAAACGTGTTGGCAAGCAAGCAGGTCCACTTTTCCTGCCCCATGCGGACTCCCCTGGCCTGTTGCCCTAAGACTGGGCTTGGTAGGGCATGAAGGAGGCGGTGTGCTGCCATTCAAATCTCCAATTCTTTTTACAGATCTGTCGAGGATGAGCGCAGACACCTGGCGGACCTTTGATCGTGCACCCGCAGGAATGGAGGAGATTATGGGCAGGGGGGTAATAAAGAGGTTATTGAGAGAAGACCACTCTGCTTTTGATGCCCGGGCCCAGAGATCCTCATGACTAGTGCAGATGGCCATATCCACATGCTGCTCTGTGTGTGTATTGCCTTGCATTTGTTGCCTGAAGAGGATGGGGACGGCACCTAAAACAGAGGATTTCTTCTGCTCTTGTGGTTGGGGCCTCGCAGATGGTTTCCTTTGTTGTTGTTGAGGTTTTGGAGCGTGGAATTACACTTGCCTGTGGACCTGATTCCCATCCCCTTGCCCTTCTAGCTGCTGACCTCCTATGTTGCCCTGGTGCACGGCGTCAGTGCGAGTGAAGGGGAACATCAAGGTACCCTGGTGGTATTTTCCCCAATGGTTGCACAAGGCTTGCCTGATCTCCATCACCTTGCCACGGCCCATGTACGGGCACGGTCCGGGAAAGGGGTAGTCTGGAAGGATTTGGCGTCTGAGGCGACCCCTTCTATGAATTCTTGGTGCAGTCGCAACAGTGAGTTGTTGGGGTTGTGTTGCTAGCTGATGCTCATTCTTCATAGCAACAAAATTTAGTAGGGTGCCTATGGAGATATGTTCGGAAACGGCTTTGACTGTGTCATGGAGGGGGGATTTGTATGGAGGATGTTTTTGTCAACAAGCTTGTTGCCTGTGTTTTCTGGCCCTTTTTTGTTGTTTTCACACACGAGTGTGGCGGTACGACACCCGCCGATCGGTGTCTCCGACATGGGATGCCTAGGAGGCTCACCCTTAATCCTCCGCTCTCTTCATCGGCTCCAAGGCAATCACTGCTTCTGGTGCCAGCTCAACCGTTTGTGTTGCTGCTTCTTGTGTTGGCTGCCGCAGTTGCACTACGTGTGGTTGGATGGGATGGAGGTACTTGAGGGGATGAGGAACTTGTAGGGATAGGTTTTGAATCTGCATTATGTGTGAGGTTGAGTTTGGCAGTGGTGATGCAAGAGATATGGTTAATCGGGGTCTTTTGTACACTGTTAGATGGGTGTATAAGTACCTACTTCAGAAGGTAGTTTCCTAGAAGGTTACGAGGGTTCTAACAGTTTTTTGGCATATAAGACAATTTTAGGTCTGCTAAGAATTTCTAAACACACCTACTCCGCGTACATCTATTTACGTAACAACTACATCTGCAACCCTGTCCATTTCACACATACTAGTACATTTATGTTTCCAATATCTTCTCGATCGGATGAGCCCCCCTCCCCCCCTCCCGGGATTGCATATGGCGAGTGTATGAGGGAGTGTATGTGGTGGAAGTCGTGAGACATACACTAGTGTACGTCTCGCGACTTTCGGGAAACTCTCTCACAAGAGTTCATTAGTGTATTTTTTTCGTACCCCCTCCACATACACCGCCTCATACACTCGCCTCATACATTTTCCCGTATTCGGGGGAGGGGACTGATCCGTCAATATCGCTCGGTCCATCCCCCCCCCCCGGATAGTATATGGTGAGTGTATGAGTGAGTGTATGTGGTGGAAGTCACGAGACGTACACTAGTGTACGTCTCGC
>SZWC01008941.1:95285-110664 GCA_023375785.1 Penium margaritaceum | reverse complement strand
CATACACAAAACTTGTTTGAAATTAGTAAGACCGATCTCTAAGCGCTCGTTACTCAATATGTCGTCGGCAATGTACAAAATCTTACTTTGTTCAAGAACAAACAGATGAAGACTTTCCTAACCACCACATGTTTCAAAAACGAAAACAAGGTAAGAAGTAGAAATGAAAAACATTGAGGCAAAACAAAGGCCATTAAAGGTATATTTGATACAAATTCTTGCATCATAAAGAAAACATTATTTCTATTGCTCCTCACCAAGAAAATCAATGAAAATAGCATGAATAGAATTCATTTCATTCCATCAACCTATTCACATCTCAATACTTTTTTTGTTTTTGAACGATGTTTCTTCATTAATGTAACAAAAATAGGCCTATATCAAATTCTATTTGAGTTGGGGCACACCTCCCATCCTAAAATAAGGCTACAATGGGACAGGACAAAGCCCACTCTAGCACCGTCGCAAACGATTACCTCCTTTGAAAGGTGGGACTCGTCAAAGGCGAGTACTCAAACTGTACCCTCCTGCATTGGGCAAAGGTGCACAAACAACGCAATGTCCTAAAGGATATTGTCGATGCTCTAACGACATCAGAGTTGAAGATGGTGTTTGCCGACCTACTAACCCACGTTTGGCAGAGCATCATAGACCTCGCCCATGATCACCAACTGTAACACCAAGCCGTCCATGATGCAAGCTGTCGATGCATCGACTATGAAAAGGCATTTTAGAGAGTGACCTTGGTGTGAGTGCGAGAGCAAGCATATCACGCCGTAGATTCAGATCCCACTACCAGTGGCAGCAACGACTTGCTTACCTCAACGACTTCCGAGTCAGTCATGAAATCCTCCTTCCTCCACGATGTTTGGATCTTCCAGAAGAACATGAAGTTAGCAGAGTGGATGAACCACATGGACCACGTCTTAAGAATCCACAAAGCTCCACTCAATCAATGGGGCGACATTGCCACAACGCAGCTTGAAGATTCGCTCTTTCAGTACGTGTTCAAGGAGTGGAATACGTAGAAGCCTCACTTTGAGTGGCCGCCCATGCCGTGGAGGCCTTGCACATTATCATGCATAAGAAGTATACCCAGCATGAGGAGGCGCAACACGCCTTCCACATGATCAAGGATTTCAAGCAGCTAGGAAACTTGCATGAGGCTTACTTCAGAAAGATTACTGTTCTTGCGGAGGAAGCTAAAAGCTTCACCAAGAGCGACGGTACCCAGTCCTTCGAGTACATACGTTGCTCACAATTGATGTACTTGCGCAATGGTCTTACTAGAGAGAAGCGGAAGGATAAGGCCATCACAACCACAACAGGCAAAGGTTGGACAAGCTAGAGGGAGTTGCCAGACTACATGAGCAAAGTGTATTTGGAGAACATGAGGCACTACATATATGCACGGCCAAATGTGCATGCATAACAAGGTTACAATGCACACATGGATGCTACAGGGGCTTAAGGGATAGCTAGGTAGCAGGGTGAGGTCAAGACAAAGTAGCCGGAAAACCCCCCAGCCAAGACGACTAGTGGAAACAAGCCTCCCAACCATAAGCATGGTCGTGACAACGACGTGCTGTAGGTGGCGCGTAGGTGTCGTAACAAGGCCTTTTACGAGGGACTCTATCACAACTATATGTAGCCTGAACGTTTGAGGGTTGAGTGCCCTAAGGATATAGGTGGTGGACAAGATGTCGCGTTGTTAGCCAAAGTAGTAGCACCTCCTGGGGAGAGTGCACCAGAAGGCCACAAAGAGGGCCATGGATATGGTCGCGCTCGCAGGAATGGGCCCAGCCGTGGCAACAGTCAAGGCTGTAAGGTGGGTTTTCCCATCTCCAGAGTGACGTTAGTGCGGACGACTCACAAGTTAAACTGAATCACGAGTTTGGATTCATGCTTTCATATGAGGATGTCACAAAACCTGAGTTTTGTCCAGTTTGACAAAAAACTAGATCACAAGTATATGTTCATTTTTTGAGATTTGTTTTCTCCCCCTCTCATTCAATCTTATTCTACACTTCTTCATTGATACTTCCCACTAAACATTGCATTATTGGACAAGCTGCATGATTGAATTTCCTTAGTGGTTACGATACTTACCATTTTGCAAGAATTTTGTAATACAATGATGGAAGCAAACACTTTCAAATCAATGAGTTTAATCATGTTTCCAATACCTTTAGACAATGAGTTTCACCTAGTGGAATTTAGGGACTAAAAGGTACTAGCCAAATTCACACGTGCCTACAAGATGTGCAATGGTGTAGGTGAATCATCAAAGTTGTGGCGTCCCCAATTTAGATACCTTGTCTATTACAACCTCGGCTTGTCATCATTGAGCCTGTTCACTTGGAAGAGTGGAGGCAACAAGACAATATAGTTGAAACGACACCTAGTTGTTATCCCCGTGAATCTACATGCTCACAGTGGAGGAGATGACTCCTTTGTTAACCTTGGCTNTTTCACCTAGTGGAATTTAGGGACTAAAAGGTACTAGCCAAATTCACACGTGCCTACAAGATGTGCAATGGTGTAGGTGAATCATCAAAGTTGTGGCGTCCCCAATTTAGATACCTTGTCTATTACAACCTCGGCTTGTCATCATTGAGCCTGTTCACTTGGAAGAGTGGAGGCAACAAGACAATATAGTTGAAACGACACCTAGTTGTTATCCCCGTGAATCTACATGCTCACAGTGGAGGAGATGACTCCTTTGTTAACCTTGGCTTCATCCGACAAGTTATCCTGAGGTAGGAGGCATCAAATGGCATAGTAATTGTCACTAACTACCGAACAGTACCAAACATTGGTAGTTGTAGAGCAAACATTTGTATTCAAGGGTACACACACAATGTCACGCTGAAGGTACTCAACTTTCTTGACCCGTTTGATATGGTGCTAGGGGATCCCTTGCTCCATTGAAACAAGGGTCTAATGTGCTTTCAATCAAAGCATTAGATCCTTTGAAAAGGATAGCATCAAATTCTCTTGATCCTGAGTACGGAATTATCACCAACCCGACCAAAAGTCCATATTAACTTATCTGTAATGCATGTCAAGAGACATAATTGATAAGGTTGTTGATACTTCTTAAATCAACTACAAAAAGTGAAAGACAACTTGAAGTAGGACACCCCAAAAGAGATCACATCAATATTGGTGTAGTTCTCAGATGTATTCCAAAACCCGCCGACTGGGCTTCCAGAAGAAGGACACATGCGCCACATTCTGCAAAAATCAAAGGCGACCCCTTGGTTCGGACCCATGTATTGCCTTAGCCTAGCAAAAATGCAAGAGGCCAAACGCCAAATCATATGGTACCTTACAAGATGATGGATCGAGACAAGTTGAATGCCATACGCTATGCTGATCCTTTTTATAAAAAGGGAACAAAAAGGGCGATGATTTACGCATGTGCATAGATTTCCATGTGTTGAACAAGCTGAAAATGAAAAAGCAATTCCCCTTACCGCGGATTGAGGACCTTTAAAACCAACTACAAATTGCAAAGGTGTTTTTTCCATGGATTTGACTCAAAAGTACCATCCAATTTGAATCACGGGAATTGATATGCCCAAAACCGGGTTTCATACACACATGGAACACTATCTATTGAGATTGTTATGCTTCATGTTTACAAATGTACCGGCAACCTTCCAAGGAGAAATGAATTAGGCATTTACCAAGCAACTCGGTCAACTTGTCTTGGTTCACCTGGGCAACATTCTTGTTCTCTCCAAATCAATCGAAGGCCCATGGAACATCACCGCAAAGTCATCATAATCCTTTAGGAAAAGAAGTTCTATGCCAAAGTGAGAAATTGCATGTTTGCGCAAGATGAGCTCAAATACCTTGGACACATTGTCTGCAAGGACAGCATCAATGTCCACCCACGAAAGGTCCAATCATTAATAGACTGGCCATGACCAAAGACAATTGCCCATATTTGGTCTTGCATCGGCCATACAAACTGCTTTTCACGAGTAGTGCAAAGGTATTCAACCCTGGTAGCACTGCTAACCATGCTCATGTAAAATAGCGTGCACGAGGAATAGAAATTTATTCAACAAGCACATTTCTCAAAGTCAAAGAGCCTCTATTCACAGGGCCCGTCCTAACAATGAAGGATGCGTTGCAACCATGGGAGGTTCAATGTAGTGCGGCAATAGTAACACTCAGAGCCATCTTAATGCACAACAATCATCCAGTTGCGTATGAGAGCCAGAAGCTCATCTCCGGAATATGCAACTAAAGATCACGAGCCTCTTGTAGTAGCACATGCTTCAAAGATCTGGTGTTGCTACCTTAAGAGCACTAAAAGGAATGTGATGATTGATATTGACCATAACCCATTGGTGTTCTTCCAAACACAACCAACCCTATCAAGACAACAGGCACGTTGGAGCCAATATCTGAGCTAATTCCCGTTCACATGGAGATGTAGGCAAGGATAGATCAATATGGCGGATCCACCAAACCAATATTCTATGAAAATGAAAGCAACCACCAAGGTTGGTGGGTGTTTTTTAGTCATTGCAATAACATCAATACAAACATCGGATCCCTGTGAACCTGTGTGGGTACCGCAATAAGAAATTATCCATTACAACTATTTTATAAACAGGATCCACATGAGATACTATGTGGACTCTTGGTTTCAAGACTCTCAAAATCTTGACAAGTGCGGATTTGTGCAGGCCGCAAGAATCTTTTGCCATGAAGAACAAGATGTGCTAAACTTGGGGGACCTTCGAACAAAGATTATCACCCAATTCCATGACTCGTTGGTGGCAGGTCATGTGGGGCCTCAAAATTCAAGATGGGCACTCTTAGAAAAATATTGGTGGCCAGGATGGCGAGTCAATGTTCATAACTACTGCATGACATGCGACCCATGCGACACTATTGGTGGTCAAGATGGAGTGGCGATGTCCATAGATATAACATGACATGTAACCCGCGCATGCGTTCAAGCCGTTGGGGCTAGCCAAAGGCTAATAATTTGCTTACTGTTAGCCAGCTTGTTGTCGGCCGGCTGGACGGCCGGTGGCCGGCTATACAGCCGTCGGCCGACCAAGTAACCAGCCCGCCACCAACCGTCAAGCCGCCAGCTACCAATTGTGACCTCAACCTGATCGGTGACAGAGGGGTCGCGATGTCCTTGACGGTAATGCCTTATGGCCTTGTGGCCTTGTGCCTTTGCCGTTGCTTGCCCTCCTTGCAAGCAAGTGAGCGAGGACAAGAGAAGGGGGCAAGCGATGAGAGACAAGAGAAAGCTAGCCCAAAATTTCCAGAGTGCCTAGCACGTGACAATTTCGTGCCCCAATGTCATGATCTTGAATTGAAGTCCGTTTGCGACAAATATTGACATAAAAAAATGGAATAACTCGCGGAAAGCACAAGTTCAAGGTAAAAACCCCTTCGTTGGGCCCCAAACCCACGAATAAGGCTTAAGAAAAAAATGGGCCTCTGATNGAGCTCAAATACCTTGGACACATTGTCTGCAAGGACAGCATCAATGTCCACCCACGAAAGGTCCAATCATCAATAGACTGGCCATGACCAAAGACAATTGCCCATATTTGGTCTTGCATCGGCCATACAAACTACTTTTCACGAGTAGTGCAAAGGTATTCAACCCTGGTAGCACTGCTAACCATGCTCATGTAAAATAGCGTGCACGAGGAATAGAAATTTTATTCAACAAGCACATTTATCAAAGTCAAAGAGCCTCTATTCACAGGGCCCGTCCTAACAATGAAGGATGCGTTGCAACCATGGGAGGTTCAATGTAGTGCGGCAATAGTAACACTCAGAGCCATCTTAATGCACAACAATCATCCAGTTGCATATGAGAGCCAGAAGCTCATCTCCGGAATATGCAACTAAAGATCACGAGCCTCTTGTAGTAGCACATGCTTCAAAGATCTGGTGTTGCTACCTTAAGAGCACTAAAAGGAATGTGATGATTGATATTGACCATAACCCATTGGTGTTCTTCCAAACACAACCAACCCTATCAAGACAACAGGCACGTTGGAGCCAATATCTGAGCTAATTCCCGTTCATATGGGAATGTAGGCAAGGATAGATCAATATGGCGGATCCACCAAACCAATATTCTATGAAAATGAAAGCAAACACCAAGGTTGGTGGGTGTTTTTTAGTCATTGCAATAACATCAATACAAACATCGGATCCCTGTGAACCTGTGTGGGTACCACAATAAGACATTATCCATTACAACTATTTTATAAACAGGATCCACATGAGATACTATGTGGACTCTTGGTTTCAAGACTCTCAAAATCTTGACAAGTGCGGATTTGTGCAGGCCGCAAGAATCTTTTGCCATGAAGAACAAGATGTGCTAAACTTGGGGGACCTTCGAACAAAGATTATCACCCAATTCCATGACTCGTTGGTGGCACGTCATGTGGGGCCTCAAAATTCAAGATGGGCACTCTTAGACAAATATTGGTGGCCAGGATGGCGAGTCAATGTTCATAAGTACTGCATGACATGCGACCCATGCGACACTATTGGTGGTCAAGATGGAATGGCGATGTCCATAGATAGAACATGACATGTGACCCGTGCATGCGTTCAAGCCGTTGGGGCTAGCCAAAGGCTAATAATTTGCTTACTGTTAGCCAGCTTGTTTTCAGCCGGCTAGACGGCCGGTGGCCGGCTGTACAGCCGTCGGCCGACCAAGTAACCAGCCCGCCACCAACCGTCAAGCCGCCAGCTACCAATTGTGACCTCAACCTGATCGGTGACAGAGGGGTCGCGATGTCCTTGACGGTAATGCCTTATGGCCTGCCTTTGCCGTTGCTTGCCCTCCTTGCAAGCAAGTGAGCGAGGACAAGAGAAGGGGGCAAGCGATGAGAGACAAGAGAAAGCTAGCCCAAAATTTCCAGAGTGCCTAGCACGTGACAATTTTGTGCCCCAATGTCATGATCTTGAATTGAAGTCCGTTTGCGACAAATATTGACATAAAAAAATGGAATAACTCGCGGAAAGCACAAGTTCAAGGTAAAAACCCCTTCGTTGGGCCCCAAACCCACGAATAAGGCTTAAGAAAAAAATGGGCCTCTGATGACTCAAACTATTTAGGTTTCCCAAAAGTTGGTCGTTGATGGCGATTGCTCCTCAATTATGCAAAGGGTGTAAACTACTAACATAGACTTAAAATGCAAATTTGTGANGTGCCTTTGCCGTTGCTTGCCCTCCTTGCAAGCAAGTGAGCGAGGACAAGAGAAGGGGGCAAGCGATGAGAGACAAGAGAAAGCTAGCCCAAAATTTCCAGAGTGCCTAGCACGTGACAATTTCGTGCCCCAATGTCATGATCTTGAATTGAAGTCCGTTTGCGACAAATATTGACATAAAAAAATGGAATAACTCGCGGAAAGCACAAGTTCAAGGTAAAAACCCCTTCGTTGGGCCCCAAACCCACGAATAAGGCTTAAGAAAAAAATGGGCCTCTGATGACTCAAACTATTTAGGTTTCCCAAAAGTTGGTCGTTGATGGCGATTGCTCCTCAATTATGCAAAGGGTGTAAACTACTAACATAGACTTAAAATGCAAATTTGTGAACTCCAATGACAACTTCAGAGCAAGAGCTAGATACTAAACCCCTTACAAAGTTCATAGGCACTTAAATTCATATAGAAAAGTTTTATTTTTCAAATGAATCACTATGTGATGATTTTAGTAGGTATATCTCTGTTACTACTTTTATACCTTCAGAATGATTAATAAACATGATTATTATAGTAAATACTTCACAATCTCTGTATCTCTAAAACGTTTTATGTAATTTGCAATAGTGAATTATTCACACCCTATTCTCCATACTAGATTCTCTCAAAAAAGACAAAAAAAAACTGTACTTCCTTTAATGATGACATTACATGTCACTCCAAAAACAAATTGATTCATTTATAGAGATAACACAAATTAAAAATGAAAATTATACGGCAAATCATGCTCAAATAATGTTCCAGCATTATGTTTCCCGTTTATGAGATACGAATCTTGTCCATAAAAGTGTCATTATGTAATCTTGAATCTTTATTTAACTATGTTTTCTTTGTTGGAGTGACATCTCATGTCATTTTGAAAGGCCTTTTTATGTTTTTTATGTTGATAGGAAGTCTCCTAAATACAATTTTAAGTCTGAAATGTTCATCATAAAAATATTTACACAATGCCACAAAACATTAATTTTACAGAACTTGATAAAGAATTGATACTTATGAACATTTTTGAAAAAATTACAAGTAATTCTAGATGCATCCTTTTTTACCCATTCAAAATTTTATTTTTGCAAAACATAACTTTTCAAAACATNCATGTCATTTTGAAAGGCCTTTTTATGTTTTTTATGTTGATAGGAAGTCTCCTAAATACAATTTTAAGTCTGAAATGTTCATCATAAAAATATTTACACAATGCCACAAAACATTAATTTTACAGAACTTGATAAAGAATTGATACTTATGAACATTTTTGAAAAAATGACAAGTAATTTTAGATGCATCCTTTTTTACCCATTCAAAATTTTATTTTTGCAAAACATAACTTTTCAAAACATCATTATCCATGAACTGACTAAAAGACTGGAATTTCATTATTCGTTCAAAATTTCTTCCCTTAATGTTTTTATTCTTACCCATAATGAGAAATATTTCATCTTGTAGAAACTTTTCAATATTATTATCCCGTAAATGTTTTCTTGAGATGGGGAAAATCATAACTTCTAGGTAGATGCATTTTTTGTATGAATTATAATACTTCATAATATCTGTTTTTGATCCAAGCCTTTTCTCAAAGAAGAATAGCTTGTTTTCCATCTTCATTCTTGGAATTTTTAGAACAAATAAAAGTACTTTCACCTTTGGTGAACGAAATACTCCCTTGTATCAATGTTTTCAATGAATTAATGTAGAAAACATCTTGAAAGTTAGGAATTCATTGAAATCATCCATTTGATGATGGAATACTACCTATATGATTTGTGTTCTTTGTTTCATTGATGGCCTTTGTTATAAAAAGTTGAACGAGTGTCTCAGACTTTTACTTTCATAGAACAAGCATTTGCATTGATCATACCTATATCCGACTTTGCTTAGCCTTGAAAATGATCTTTTACGCTACTTCAGACCCTTTATTCTTCAAAGGAGCATCTGGTGGTGAGAATGTAGCGTGTCTTCTAATACGAGCACAAAATGAACACTCGTCACCATCAATGACAAAGCGAGAGACAATGGCTCAGAGATCGAAGCTACCATTTGCAAACATGTTTTGTGATCAAAAGAGGAGGGAAAACATGTGGTTTGTAAAACCAAACAATAAAAGTAGATATTGCAACCATAGCTAATGGAGTGATTGAAAAAAAAACAATTCCTCCCATCAATGCTTAGAAATCATCGTGAAAAGAAAAAAATTCCAAATTTGTTCCATGCAATAGCCATGCATCTAATCTGATGAATTAAAATCCATCACAATTTTGCATGCCTCCGGCCATCTGGACTTGGCCACCACCACAAGGGCACGGTAAGTTTGTAAGTCATAGACGTCGAGTGCCGTCATAAAACTCAGTCAAAATCGACAATGAATGATGGATGTGTATGCAATGCCTAGTTATGCCCTTTTGATGGCTTGGTCTGAATAAACAAATGCTAACAAAATTGTGACAGATTTTGCATTTAGCAAATCAGGATGATACACACCTTGGCATTTCCAATGAAATCTTCCGTTCTTTGAAGCATGTTTTAAATTATGAATGAGAGAGGAAAATTTTCTTGCAATGGAATTGGATGTGTCTAATGAATATGCCACTTTAGTTAAACTTGATCTAGTATGTTGGGCCTCTTCACGAGACAACATGGTATGCATCCTTCACAACGCCCTCACGTGCTCAACTTGCGACAATACCAGCCTTTGCATAGGTAGAAGTCTAGCTTGTGCGGCTGGACACATCCGCACATAACGCAATCAAGAATGGTCTTAAACTAAGTACACTTGAATCAATGGGTTGTCTGCATCGCTGAAATGAAAATTCAACGGGTTGAAAAAAGCCTTTGGACACTAATAACTATAGTAAAATGAGTAAGCCAATGGAGGAAATGGTACGTTCGACATAATTATTGTGATATTTCCTGCTCTTATTGCCTGTGTCCGACATAGAATCTACACCATTCGCTTACTCAATCGACGAATACATTCATGTCCCAAAATTGTCTTCAAAATTTCAATTATTCATTAAAGCAAGTCCGATCGTCCACTCATTCAGATGTACAACACTCACAGCCATTATTGTTTCATTGTTGTCTGAATGTGACAAATTGCGCAAGCTTGAAATAAATATATGCAGTTTGTTGTCGTATGAGCTATCCATGTTCAACAAAGCTTGAAAATCTTCCCCAAAACATTAAAAGTAAAATCCTTGCTTTCTTGCTTCCACCCATGGCCATGGATGCATGTGACAACCATCCCCCCGTATGGACAACTGGAAAGGGAAAATCCATTCATTAAAGGAATGTTTTGGGTCCATTCTTTTTTTCTAATTCCAAGTTCCAAATGTCCAGCTACAACTAACAAACATAGTTCTATTTCAGAAAAACTTTTTATCAGCTTTCTTATGGAGAATTTGACCCATGTTAGTGGCCATTCTCGGCAATTTGAGATATGAACCTCATTATAATCCTCTGTGACCATCCATTTACTGGTCAAAACCTTAGGTGTTGCTAGAATGCCCCCTTGTAAAAATAAAAACAACAATACTCATCGTAAAAAAGACTACGAAATGTATACAAACATTTTATTCTTGTCCTCTTCTACTTTTTAAGGCAATAGAACCAACATCTGTGTATTAAAGAACACATTGACCCCGTTGAGTTTTTGGTACATCTTGAATCAAATATTGTGGAATACAAGATGGTTGACCATGCAAAGAGTAAAGTGGAAAGGATGGGAAGAGATACGATAAGAAAAGACAAGACTTAACTAGACTAGGAAGGAGTGGATAGAACATGAGAAAACAAGATAAGGTAGGATAAGCCATGAAAATCATGATATTACAAGACAAAGAGGAAGGGAGAGATGGGGAGATGTAGGCAAGTAAAGAGGGATGGCCGAAAAGGAGAAGNAGAGAGAGGGAGGGAGAGAGAGAGAGAGAGAGAGAGAGAGAGAGATAGCAATAAAGAGACATAGAGGGGGGATATAGAGAGAGAGAGAGGGAGGGAGAGAGAGCAAGAGAGAAAAAGGGGGGGGATAGACAGGGAGAGAGAGAGAGAGAGAGAGAGAGAGAGAGAGAGAGAGAGAGAGCATGGTAGAGAGGTGAAGAGTGAGTGGTTGAGATCAAGATGTTGTAAGAGATGGTGTGATAAGGGGTTGAAGATGGAGTCAGGTGGAGAAGAAAAGAGAAAGGATGTGAAAGACAGACATATAAGGATGGGAGAGGGAGAGGGAGTGAGTTAAGATAGAGGATACAGGATGGGAGAGGGAGAGAATGGGCGAGGAAAGAGGGAGGTTTGAAGTTAGGAGGGAGAATAGAGAATAAAGAGAAAAGGAGAGAGGAAGGAAGGGATGGAGGGAGGGTTAACAATTAGAAGATGGGAGATAGGAAACGCAGACAAATGGACAGATTTGTGGAAAGGATGAGCATAAGGAGGCAAGGAGGGATGAGGTAAAGGACTGATTGAAGAAAAGTGGAGTGAAGGGAGAAATGGATGTAGTGATTATGGGAGTGATGAACACACCAGTTAAGGAAGGAAGTGAGAGAATAATAGACAAATAGAGGGGATGGATTATTGGATGGACAAATAGCATAATGAATTTTTGTATAGATGAGAGAGGTATAGGAACTTAGTTAGGGTGGAAAGAGAAAAGTATTAAGGCAAGGGATGAGGGAGGGATGGAGAGATGGAGGGAGAAATGGAGGGAGAAAGAGAGGGAAGGATAGATGTAGGAGGGGGGAAAAGACAGGGAGACAAAGAAAAAGAGATAGGGAGATTAAGACAAAGAGTGAGAGAAGTAAAGAGAGGGAGAGAAAGTTGACAAGTGAGGGACAGGAAGAAAGGGAGCGATTGAGGGAGAGGGATAGGGAGAGAGGGTGATAATGACATATAGGGAAAGAGATGCAAGCATAGAAAAGGGAGAAAGGAGGGAAGCGAGGGCAAACAGAAATGGGGATCAAGAGAGGGGAAAGCAAGAGAAAGGGAGGGGTGAAACAGACAGATACATAAGAGAGGTGCATAATTGGAGAGAGATAGAGAGATAGGGAGAGAGAGAGACAGAGACAGAGAAAGAGTAAGAGAGAAAGAGAGAGAGAGAGAGAGAGAGAGAGAGAGAGAGAGAGAGAGAGAGAGACATAGGGAGAGTTTTTTGCTGGTAAATGAGGTGAAGGATAGGGGATGATGAGGAAGGAAAAAGGAAGCGAAGGAATGGAGGAAGGGGGGGTGAATAGAAGGATAAGGGGTTGGACGAGAATAGAAGAGAAGAGCGAGTTGGGGAAAGCAAAGCGCCGCAAAAGGGTTAGGTAGAGAGGGATATAAGGGGATGAAAGAGGAGGGAGAAGAAGAAATTAGGAGTTAAGATGGGCTTGTACTAGAAAAAGATGGAGGGACAAAGGAAAGAGAGAGATTGAGAGAAAAAACAAAGGACGGAGAGAGGAGGGAAGAGTTAAAAGGATGGAAGGATGGAGTGAAGGACAAATGGGTGGATAGGAATCCATGTAAACAATTGGAAGGTTAGATAGACATTAATTATGGGAGGGTAAAAATGAGGGGAAAATAGAGAGCGGGCAGGANAGAAGGGAAAGAAGGGGAAAAGGGAAGGAAGGAGGGAATAGCGTTAGAAAGATATGGAAGGAGGGAGGGAGGAAGGGAAGGAGTGCATGATTGGGGATTGAGGTGAGGAGGGGGGAACGGAGAAAGGGGGAGATTGAGAGAAGAAAGGGTGAGAGGGAGGAATGGATATTGGGGAGATATTGGGAGGAGGGAAGGATGGATTGATGGATGGATGATTGGAAGAATAGGCAAAGTTTTAGAAGGTCCTATGGACCAAAAAAGGACCAATGGAAGGGGAAATGAACAGACAAAACAAAGGAAAAGAGGGGAAGGTATGAATAGGATACAAAAATGGAGATGTTTAGAGGTGGAAACATGTGTGGGAAAACGCAGGGAGGGAAAAACCAAAGGACATAGGGAGGGAGGCAAGGAGGGAGGGTGGGAGAGAGGGAGCGATGCAGATTGAGGAGAGGGGAAAAGAGAGATAGGGGTATGTGGGTGGATTACAGCTAAAGGGGAACACAGTGCACATATATGGGGGGGGGAGGGCAGCACGTACACCAATGTTGGGGGAGTGGGAAACACACCACCCATGCTAACAAGAGGTGTAAAGCCAAAGAGGTCAATTGCAATGGGATGCCATGCACAGCAACAAGGGGAGGAAGGTTCCATGTGGATCAAAAAGAGGTGAGGGGATGCACCAAGTACATCAATGAAGGCGAGACGGGCACCAAACAAGCTCACAAGGATAGGAATGTGCCACACTTGTTTCGAAGGGGGGAAGAGGGATGTTCCACAAGCCTTGGCAAGGAGGAAAGGTGCCATACCTATCTTATACTTGAACAACACAGAATGCTATTGGGTTGACAAGGCATATGCAAAAGGTAAGGAATAGTTGAAACCCGTTACAAGAATGGTGGTGATGATGTCATGTTGAATGTTGAGATCAGAGGTGTGGTAAATCATGTTCTTTCTATATATTGTTTTATGTGTGCATCATTATTTGCCTCGATACAAAAATTAAAAAAAAAGTACACTAACCAAAAGCATTATAACCGTACTGACACAATAACTCAGAGGGTCATCTACAAAATAATGTTTTGTTTGGTTACTTTGAGCAACTATTCCTTTTTTAAGGCTACTGGGTAGGCAAGTTTTTCTTGTAAATGGCTGGGTAAACAAAAAACGTCCCATTATGGTCTTGTTGTGCACACAATTGCGGGTGTCTTAGTTTGCTTGGAAACTTTGGAACTTCATGTCCACCTAGTAAAATCAATGGCTGACACTATGAGCTCTATCAATGGGTGAGCATCGCCCTCAAGTTCCAACTACCCGCGTTCCACTCCTAGCTGCATCCGCCGCATAATGCACATTGCGTAGTTGTACCGCGCACTTGCTCCGCGTAGCCTCTAGTCCCACTCGCATTGTACTACACTCCACGCCTTCACGCCTTCAATCCAAATGCCCGTAGGAGTCGTCACTTTGGCACTCACAGCAATGGATTCAATAACCACCATCACGTGTTAATTTGCTAACTGCACATGCAAAGAAAGGTTTGCGCACATCCAACGAGAGGTGGAACTCCTCCTATCTTGTGAGCCACCCCTCAAGCATCCTCTCAAGCACCCTCGCAATACCCCACAACACCAAGATATACCTGGCCAAGCCGGAAAGGTCTAGAGCAAATCGGACTCCTACCTTGAGGCTTCAAGTGCGCACATTGTGTCATCTGCTAGCCATCTGCGGCAGTGCAAGTGGCTAGTACAACTCGATTGGTCACGGCCACTTCAACAGAGTTAACGAGTTGGTGGAGAAGTTGATCAACATCAACGCGGCTCTACGGCATCTCTTGCGCGTGTGGCATGGTTGGGGCCTTGCTTGTCAATATGAAAAGCTTGCCCAATCTACGGTCTATGACTGGTTTGACCACGACTCCAAGACGCCACACGACCACATCTTAGAGGTGGCGCACAAGGCTCCACATGAACCCATCGCGGATGGCGCCCCAGACGGGGGGCTACCTCCTTAGATGCGTGGAAGACGTGGCTTCCGTGACCGGCATTTGGAGGTTCTGGAAATGGCAAAGACCAAGCTTGAGCATTTGTGCTGGATTAGCATGCTTGTTTTCTCTTGAACCACACAATCCATCCTCCACAACATTATGGAGCAAAACTGTCTAGAGGAGTTTAAGGAGAATGGGGGGTTGATCTCCTTTAGCAAGCCATGGGTACATTATTTCATTAACAGGAAGTTGGGATGTTCATGGCGTGCCCACACCACAAGCCCACAAAAGTTTCCCATATACTTCAACAACGATGTCCGTGAGCTCATGATCCGCCTCATGGGCATCGTGGTGAGCTACAACATGACGTCCGCCTTTGTGGTAAACGCCGACCATACCGGAGTAATGGTCGTACCCTCATAGAGCAAGGCATTGGCTCCCACGCAAAGCAAGGGGGTAGCCATCATTAGTGCGGAAAAACAAGGCAATTCATGGCCGTGGTTGCTTCATCTGTGGATGGAAAAATACTCCCAATGCAGGTAAGGGTCTCACATTGTTGACATTGTCCCGTGC
>SZWC01008941.1:62520-73138 GCA_023375785.1 Penium margaritaceum | reverse complement strand
TCTCACTTAAGCCCCAACCCTTGATTGTAATATGGTGCGTTGATGCACTCAGCAATCACCACCATTGCCTGGAACTCCATGATTGTACTAAACTTTAGCGTGCACTGAATCTCCACCTTCAAGCCGTTATGGTACTTTTTTAGCCATCTCCGGCTTGCTCACATTGTTAATCTCCAAGGAGAATGCCAACAACAAACGTGTGTACTCCTGGACTAGGCTTAATCACTTTAGTTGCTTCAGCTTGTTGTGTGTGACCATGAATGCATTCACATAATTGAACTAATCTCTAATGGCTTGCTCAAACGGCTCCTTTGTCATCGCCACACGTGATTCAACTTGCCTGGGATTGGCTACCACAACACAGCATGTTCCACAATTGTGTTCCCACCTCCACCTCGAGTGGCCGGCACATCCAACTGCCTCCTCAACTCTAATGTTGCTTAGCGTAGTACTGTCACTGCAAATGACACACGTGTAGCATAGTCCTCTCGAGGGTGTCCTAAAGCCCCAAGATAGTTGTTCATGGAGAACAGCCAAGTCCAAATGCTCACGCCCTTGACCGAGGGATTGTACGGTTATGGAGCCTTTGGTTTTGGTCTTGGCGGACGTTTTGACCCAGCCGCACGAACCTGTCCAGCATTAGTCCCATCCCGCGGGACAACCATCTACCGATTGAGCCGCTTGTTCTCCAACTTGAGGGCTCCAAGCTACTCTACAATCCGCTATAGGCTTGCTCCATGCCTCTAGATGAATCTTGATTGTTAGAGATCCTTTAAATCATTGGGTAGCATTTGGGCAGCAATTGGAAAGTTTCTGTCAGTAATTTTGTAGTCGTAGATAAAATTGTGACGTATTTGAAGTGTCTGGGAAAAACCCGTCATCTCTCGTGCATGCAAGATAGGCCATGTGGCTACTCTGGAGATATAGAAAACATTCCAAGAGGTTGGCTCGCGGATTGGCTTCGAAGCCTGGTCCAGCAATCTCCCTCTGGATTAGTCTGCACATTGTCCGGCGTACTCCGTGCCATGTGAATCTTTTATCAACGGAGCTTTGGCAACACTTCCGCACAATGCTTGGCTCAAGCTCTAATACCAGATGTGAGAGTGTGTGCTATCTGGAGATTAAACCTTGATGTGTGGAAATGAGAGTCGCAGCAAAAAGACAGTCTTGGAGAAGTCTAGAAGGAAGAACTGGAAAACAGTGAGTATCACAGGTTATGACATATTTATTACATTGAGCAATGTACATGGTATCTATACTGTCTAGCCGGCATACTCTGGCCCTAGCCTATGGCTCTCCTAGCTTGCTTTAACAACCTACTTGCACCTTATGGTGAGTGTGTGAAGTTCCTGGCCGTCGATCTATTCAAATCAATGGTATGTCTCTAATTTGGTATTCTCCCATGATGGACGCACGCCCCTCCAGTGAGCCGCTTTGTGAGCCAAACGTCACGTGTGCTTCCCGGCATTGAGTGCGGTCGCCTTGTTGTGCACGCCATCAGGAGTACTACGACCATCGTATGGTCGTAGTTACCAATTTCTCTCCCACCGTTGACCACGCACATTGTTGAGGGCTCCTCTCCAATAAAACCCCTTGACGTATAGCGTGATTCACATGCCATGCGCCAAGGGGGAGAATTAACCCTTGTGTGGCATGCTGGGAATGCCATGCAAGGTGCAAGAGAAGCAGCGTCCCCCTCCCTTTCTCACTCAATCCTCCTCCTCCTCCTCCTCCTCCTCCTCCTCCTCCTCCTCCTCGCACCAGTAGTCGAGCAAGGGTGAGCACGACCACGACCTAGTTTTTCAAAAATCAGAAAAAAGGACCGCATACCCCCAAAACTCGGACAAGCTACGAGCATGCCAAGGAGGAGGAGAAGTAGGGACACCTTGTTACACTGCCTATGACATGGACTGGCCAATGTTGGAATACTGTCAATTGCTTGGATAGTGTCCCTCATTGGTAACTACCATATGTGGATTTCATGTGTGTCCTCTTCTAGCGTTGGTTGTGAAAGACTTTCATTGGCTACCAAGGAGGATATGCGATACGGGAAATGATTACATGTGGGTTCACATTACGGACATCGTGTATATGAATTGTCATTTTTTCAGCCATGCATGACTATTTTATGCATGTACATGCACTCACGTTGGCCTGATACCCTAGTGCCACATGATTACTATACTAATTGTTATTTGTTGTACATGAATTTGGATAAAGACATGCAAATGATTGGTTTTCTTTTAACACTTGAATGACTCATGCAGTCTGATCGTTTATACGGGTGTCGAGTTCGACACATCACCTCTATTCTATCTATTTTTGCATCAGATCTGACAGTCTGGGAGGGGGGTTGCGTGGCCTAGCCAGGAGACTTCCCTCGTACGTAATCAGGTGTGCAATTTGAGGACATTGTATAGCCAAAACAGGCATTGCAAGTCCCACTTTCTCAATTCTGTGTGAGCCACTAAAATTGGTTTCTTTGCAAATAAATACACCTTAATTTTTGTAGCCGATGGTGAATCAAGAATGCGACCTGAAAATGTAATTTTTTATGTTTATGAATTCACGTGGCGCTATAGTGCATTGTCTTGCAAGTCGGCTCATCAATGGTGGGTTCATCAATGGTGGGCACATCAATGGTGTGCTCGTAATTTCCTCTGGTTTGCTCTATTTTCATGGTTTCCTAGCACCTCCACATCATGCCTCTTCCACATCATTTATCACTACCATGTAATGCGTCTCCTGATAGAGGACAAGCTGAAGAAATGTAGAACATAGAATGATTGAGGTATTCAATGCGGGAAACATAGGTGCGGTGGGCATAAGCCCAATTTTCACAATGGTGAGAAAATGGCTAACTGCAACATGACTAAGTCTTGAGGATGAAAGCTCACTAGTTTTGTAAGTAGGCTATTCTCCATGCAACCATTCAGATAACCCTCCACCATATGAAAACATAAGCGTGTTTGGTGATGGCATGTTTTAGTAGTGTGGCGATAAGAATGATGGGTTAGAGAGGAAGTAGCCCATGTGGGATGGTTTCTCTCTTGAAACCAACCCCCCAGTAAGTCATCATGTGTTCCGTACTCTCCATACACCATAGAAGTTATTTATTTTTGGTATTACATGGGTGTTGTTGTATGCCATCGTGCCTTGGTGGATATCCTGGTAATTCATTCCCTTTTTTCAAAATACATGATATTTCTTCAACTGTTTTATTTATTGGATTGGACACGTGTTCCTTTTTCATACATGGTGTGAGTTGTGCGCTTTGTGTGTTCATTGTTGTAGGTGATTTTAATGACAAACCGTGTCCCAAAAAGCAAGAGTTGGAGACAGAGCTAAAGGAGGACAATATCTTCATCGACACAGAGCAGGCACCTGACCTTGTTTAGGAATATACCATAGAGAAAAACAATGGGCCAAAGTGACTACAAGTTGAGATTGCGCATTTCTACATGAAATGCGAGTGGCTGATTTGAAATTGAATATGTAGCAAGTATGGCCACATGATCATCTCCAACTACACAGGAGGCAACTGCTACACACCGGGCATTAGATGTGGATCTCTTACATGCCCAAAGGGCAAGGATTGTTTCAAAACCTTGGAGGATCTTTAGCATTACCCCACAGCTTTAATTGCCTCCCTATGGGTCATCCTCCTTAAGGCCACCTGTGTGAACATGCCCAACAGTAGGCTGCATCGTGCTACATCGAGGGTGGAGTTGTTTTTTATCGACAATTGGTCAGACACGTGGAGTCAATCATCCTCTTGCTTGCAATAGGTAAGTCATGGAATCGGCTCCTTGTCCTTTAGAGTAATTCAGAGTTATTTCTTCAGTTAGTTGTTGAAGCTGGTTGATGTAGATCCCCGCACTTACGCCAATACCCATACGGACAGGGGTAACTCCCTCCTCCAAGATTTGCCACAATGACTACTTCAATCATCGGGCACTAGTATAGCCGTAGGATCTCAACAATGTTGTTTGCTATAAAAGCAAAAATGTGAAGTTAGTGAGCTTTTCCAGCATGCATACCTTGTTGAACAGAGAAAGGGCTTTGCCGACACCACAAACGTTTTGTAGTGGCTGACAACTACCGAGGCAAAGCAATTGGCCTGCTGACCTCCACAAGGAGATGAAGCCCAGGGTTCCTCATAACCAGCTAGGCCAAGGAACATGCCACAGATGGGTTCACCATCTGATAGTAGTTGTGGTGTATAACAACCACGCTACTTCTAAACTGTAGCTCAGTAGACCCGTGTTCCCTCCTCAAGATGCACCAGAATCCCAGAAGTTGCAAGAACATTTCCTGTCCTTTCCAAAGTCTCAGCTCAAAAACCTTGTGCAGCTACGTGCCAACAAGGAAATTTCTTGCTGAGAACTTAGTTGATGAAGGTGGGCAATACCAGCTCTACGGAAACCCCTGCTACAGAATATCCGTACTAACAAAACGGCACTACAAGGTACATTATGTAGGCACCTGGAATCCCACCCTCACTCCTTGGTATTTGTTGTCAATGACCATGATTAGCGAACGAAACATGTTCTGTGCTTCTGAGAGGAACTTTGGGAACCTAAATGCTGATCTGGATTGTTCAAGCGATGGGCTACATGTGTCAAAGGCGAAAATGGGTACGATAAGGCCGAGGATGCTTTATTTGTTATACAACCACAAGAAGTGGCAGCGTTGCCAGCTTGGTCAGCCAAACGGTTGAATGGTCAAGCAACCTGTTTATGAACAGGTCAAGATCCAAGGGTCATAAACAATCTTAGTCGTAAACCTAGCATAACACGTCTAACACAATGCAAGCCACACCATGGCATTCAAAGGGTTAATCCAGTGCAGGTTTTCCCCCTTAACATTGTTCCTTGCAACATCAATATGATGTTACGAGGTACGATGTCAAGGGTAAAACTCGCACCCTGGGCACGTCTCTGACATTTGAGATATTGAAGTTGCACTCATAAAGACGGTAGTTCCCTGCAATCCCACCTATCTGTCCATGGTTCATTTAGGACCAATCACCTCAGATTCATACACCCCTCAAACAGTGCACATCAAACTTCACCATACATGAAAAATTACAAAGAATTATCCTTGCATGTCATTCGGAAGCAATGGAAGGTGACAAGTAGCTTCCAAAACCACAAGGTCCTCATTGTTTCTATTCACACTTCATCAAAAGGAAGCTTACCATGATCCTCGTTTCCAAGAAGTTGCATTCAATTGAATCGGGTATGTTTTTTAAATTCACATGAATTGCCAATACAATTATGCAAAGCTTCTTTCATTCTTCTAATCGTACATAAGTAACGAGTTTGGAAGCTTTTGAAGAGCTTTTAATTCAATCCTATCAAAAGGAAATGAAACCGTTTGAATTTTTATAACACTCGGTCTTCCATTTGTTGGATTCATTTTCTCAACCTTAACATGTAGTTTTGGAAATTCATCATGATGGAAGTGCTTAAAGCACTTGTTTTGGATTCTTCCAAGCACACTGGGCTTTGCACGAATTTGTTTCACACTTCAAAATTCCCTTTAAAATGTGAAGCGATTATGTGGAGACTGACCTAGCTTATCAGAAAATTCAGACCTGTTTTCCAAGTTCGCTCCACCTACCCNCCCCCCCCCCCCCCCCCCCCCCCCCCCCCCCATACTCCACAAAGTGTACGTGGGGAGTGCATGAGAAAATGCACGGCTTTTTGTAGGTGTATCTGGCTTCAATGCGCACTAGTGTGTGTTCATTCAGGACATATCCAAGAAGGTTCCCCGCTTATCCGGTACATGTTACGAAGACTACACTTGCACATGCACTTACGCCATGCACTTCAGTGGTGATGGTGGGGGTGGGATCGACTTCCGAGCTCTAGTGCCGACCATCCACCATCATCCAAAGTTCCGCAGTGCCCTTGTGTGCACATTTTGACAAGATTTACCACAACGACTGTGCACTTCCATATGCAATCACAGCATGCACTTTTCAGGTGGAGAGAGGGGGGGTTTCGGATACTGACTGCGGCCTACCTCAGTCCTCGTTGTGCCAAGATTGCATGTGGCAAGTGAACGCCAACATGCACGTCAAGTACCATGTGACAAACATAAAACATTTCACAAGTGAAAATGTTGTTGCGAGCATTCACGACCGTTGGTAAGCCAAGATCGAGATCCCAATCTTATTGCAGATAACCATCTAGCCTGAGCCTATCAGGTATACTGACCATGATGTTTCAAACAAATTCTTCTTACCAAACAACGACCGTAAGATATATATGTGTTGGCGTTGTCGGACGATATGAAGTGATGATGATCTAAATGAGCTGAGCAATGGAATTACATCCTCACGTGGACTCGCCAGTAATCAACTGGTTGGCGATGAGGCCCGATATCCGACCATTCGGTGTGAACCAATGGAGTTCGACGAGGGGCAAGGGGGGGGGGGGGGTAACAGCTAGCATCCTGCTTGCACTGCCAGCCACTTTGTCGCATCTATGAGCGACAGGCTGGCGGCTGCCAGCCTGTAGACGTGACAAAGCGGCTGCTCGGTTTCTTGACTGCCGCTACGGGCTGGCAGCCACGTTGTCCCTCAATTGAGCTGCCAATTTGTTCCTCAAACGGCACCTCAATTTATTAACTGCCGCTTGAGTGCCTGTCAATCAAACTTTGTGATTATTGCAAACGTAAGGCTAGGTTCCACGGCTGGACCATTCAAACCAATAGGTCTGATGGAGGACAGAATACAAAAATGCAAATGTAAAAACGTCAGAAAAAATTGAACTAAATTTCAACTTCTGAAACTAGTTAAATTTCTTCAACACCTCACACTGATACATTGATTCACCTCCGCATGCACTCCCCACACACACCTTCACTCCACATTTCCCACCCTCACCCAAACAACCAATACATTTCTTGTGATTATCCAAATAATACTATGACTCCCACTTAGAAACAACATAATCTCACAATAAATCTCATAAAACTATCAAGATTTACAGAAACATTGTTCACACACTTGCACACAAGTGAGCACCTCCACCCACATCACCCTCTACACGCATCCTTGTACACTCCCCACATGCACTTTCACTTTCTACCCTTCTCCCCCACCACACCACCACTTACTACCTACAAACACATCACTCAAACCACCATACACAAGTGTACACCTCTACAGACAGCCTACACATTTGGTCGTACACCTCCACCTAAATTCCCCACATACGCTATCCCCACGACCTCCCTCCCCCTCTACCAACACTGACAAAATACAAATGCATCACTCAACCCCACATACACAAGTGTACAAATTTGTACACAAGCTACACAATCAGCCATACACCTCGACCTTCACTCTCTACATACACTCCCCCCCCCCCCCCCCCCCCCCCCCCCCCACCACACCACCACTGACCAAGTACAAAGACATTAGGCAAACCCACATACACTTGTGAGCACCTCTCCGTACAACCTACACACTTGGTCGTACACCTCCACCTACACTGCCCACATACACTATCCCCCTCGATCCCCCTTCCCACTACCCTGCCACCATCGACCAACCACAAATGCATCACTCAAACCCACATACATAAGCATAAAACTCTACACACAATCTATAAAAAATACTACACACCTCCAATTACACTGCCCACATACACTGTCCCCCTCGACCCCCCTCCCCCTACCCCGCCACCATCGACCAACTACAAATGCATCACTCAAACCAACATACACAAGTGTACACCTCTACACACAATCTATAAATGTTACCATGTACCTCCACCTACACTGCCCAGATACGCTTTCCCCCCCAATCCCCCCTCCCTTACGCCACCACCATCAATTAAATACACAGACCTCACTCTACACACCACCTTCATATCCATCCACACACCTCCACCTACAGTCCCCACATACACTTTCAACCCTCCCCCTCCCCTCTCCGCCCAACAACCACTGGTCAAATCACGAGAACCAATGTACTTAAGATTATCTTGCGAGGAAGCTTCCTTATATACCAAACAACATTTTACACACTTGGCCTAGTGTATGAAATTCTTATTAGTAGCTCTACCTCCCATGGTTCCACATAAACACTAATGGTTGAGTCATGAACCGAGCATCCTTGACGTATGTCAATGTGTATTCTTTGGGTATGTATAGCATTTTGCTAAGGATAAAGGCCTCGCGAATCATGGAGCACAAAATTAAAGTGATCTCAAAATGTGTTTCTGAGTCACATCATATCATAGACAAAGCTGCTTGTGCCGANAAAGGCATCGTTGTTCAAGAAAGATTCAGCACAAAGCCAAATGGATGAACAATAGCAAGGTGTTTGGTGACGAGCATGCCCGTCATCAGCCAAAACACCTTAACATGCTCAATTAGGCAGTGTTGCACATGGCATAGCAAGGCATGGTTGTATCTCAATTATCTCTGCCTCTCTCTTTCATCCATGCTACAAATACATGGATGAGAGCCATTGAGAAAGTGCCATGCAGTTTCTTCATGTTCATACACATAATGACTTACGAGATAAGGAGGACAGCTTCCACCTTGCCTCCACTATGCCGACTTCTCTTACCATGATGGATTCCACATCAGACAACGATGATAATCATGACCATGTTTCAACCCATTTATATGAGCATGAGGACGGCATGTTGACAAGCACTAATGGAGGTTTGAACTCACATCATGACACACAAAACCTCTTTCATAAAGATTGATGTTGGGTGAATCATGCAAGGAAACACAGCAAGTGTTAGGTACTCCATGATCCTCGATCTCCTACGCCATATGTAGGGCTCGAGGATACAATCAAGGACTCCATCATGGCTCTGTGTCATTGCTCCTAATGCACTAAGGATGCTCATGCTTGCTATGAAATCGGCAAGGTGAAACCTAGCATGGTGCAACTACATGCACATTATTTGGAATGACACCTCTATCAACAGTGCCATCTACCCAACATCTAAATCATNGTACACCTCTACACACAATCTATAAATGTTACCATGTACCTCCACCTACACTGCCCAGATACGCTTTCCCCCCCAATCCCCCCTCCCTTACGCCACCACCATCAATTAAATACACAGACCTCACTCTACACACCACCTTCATATCCATCCACACACCTCCACCTACAGTCCCCACATACACTTTCAACCCTCCCCCTCCCCTCTCCGCCCAACAACCACTGGTCAAATCACGAGAACCAATGTACTTAAGATTATCTTGCGAGGAAGCTTCCTTATATACCAAACAACATTTTACACACTTGGCCTAGTGTATGAAATTCTTATTAGTAGCTCTACCTCCCATGGTTCCACATAAACACTAATGGTTGAGTCATGAACCGAGCATCCTTGACGTATGTCAATGTGTATTCTTTGGGTATGTATAGCATTTTGCTAAGGATAAAGGCCTCGCGAATCATGGAGCACAAAATTAAAGTGATCTCAAAATGTGTTTCTGAGTCACATCATATCATAGACAAAGCTGCTTGTGCCGAACCATCTGTTGCCACATGATGAAGAAAGCTCATGAAATGTCACTAATGGCAAGGCAACTGGCCAGAATTCATGTTGCTCATGACAGCAAAGACACGCATACACAAAACTGTCCCATGAGGCTATGAGCTTGTGACATGTGACACATGCAACCTATACATTGCGTTTGCAGGAATCCAATGATTTGCCATCATTCAGGTTGTGTACATTGCCTATCTCTCTGTCTACTGATGCACATGTACGGAGTATAAAACATACACAGGATGTGTTACGTGTCAGCAATACCTGTGGTGGTACATTTGGCCACGTAGCTTACAAACTTGACAATGCATCAACTCACTTGTCCTTAGCATGAAGTACCTTGCAAGGGCCTTGGCTGTATGCCAATCATGTTTGTAAGGTGCATGCACACTTCTAAAAGGCATCGTTGTTCAAGAAAGATTCAGCACAAAGCCAAATGGATGAACAATAGCAAGGTGTTTGGTGACGAGCATGCCCGTCATCAGCCAAAACACCTTAACATGCTCAATTAGGCAGTGTTGCACATGGCATAGCAAGGCATGGTTGTATCTCAATTATCTCTGCCTCTCTCTTTCATCCATGCTACAAATACATGGATGAGAGCCATTGAGAAAGTGCCATGCAGTTTCTTCATGTTCATACACATAATGACTTACGAGATAAGGAGGACAGCTTCCACCTTGCCTCCACTATGCCGACTTCTCTTACCATGATGGATTCCACATCAGACAACGATGATAATCATGACCATGTTTCAACCCATTTATATGAGCATGAGGACGGCATGTTGACAAGCACTAATGGAGGCTTGAACTCACATCATGACACACAAAACCTCTTTCATAAAGATCGATGTTGGGTGAATCATGCAAGGAAACACAGCAAGTGTTAGGTACTCCATGATCCTCGATCTCCTACGCCATATGTAGGGCTCGAGGATACAATCAAGGACACCATCATGGCCCTGTGTCATTGCTCCTAATGCACTAAGGATGCTCATGCTTGCTATGAAATCGGCAAGGTGAAACCTAGCATGGTGCAACTACATGCACATTATTTGGAATGACACCTCTATC
>SZWC01008941.1:23981-34109 GCA_023375785.1 Penium margaritaceum | reverse complement strand
CATGAACTTCTAACATGAAAGTGGAACTAATACAAGGACAGGCTATGCACAGCTCATGCCATTGTGATAGCGGAACATGTCTGGGTCTCCTTGAAGAAGGTGTCTAGGAGCATGGCGTTGTCGGCACTACGAAGTCCGTACACGAGTTACTATGCCGGGCATGCAGTGCATGGCATTGTGGCACAGACATCTCAACATCACTTGAGAAAATGCTGAGGAAAAAACTCGATAGCAGGAAGAGAGTGAGGTTTATGTCTCCCAATGAATGTAACATGCATGGCCCATGGTGGCAACAAAGGAAGAAACAACACAGGATGGAACTAGGATTGGTAATGCAAAATTCCCAACATTCACTGCTTTAACACAATAGTCCAAGTAAGAGTGAGTTTCCTAAGTACAAAGCTTGAACACCACACCAAAATCACAAACCATTACACCAAGCTACATAAGGGCGGGCGAGCGCAAGCAGCACCATCCTCAGGGCCCACCAAACCCTCTAAAGGCACCATCCAAGAAAGGGCATGCAGGCTCCTCCACGAGCTTCATCAAAGAGAGGTATGTCTGACGAGGCCTTGAGATGGTAAGGTGAGTGGGGAACCATAATGAGAGGAGCACGGTCCTCCAACACTCCCTCCAATAGCACCCGTTGCACCGCACCCATCAAATGGTATCCCTGCAACTATGCGCCTTGAGAAGCCCATAGCCGAGCGCACCCATCCAAAAACACTGGCCCAGGAGCACCTAACCAGAGGCACCCCTCTAAAAGCACCCATCTTGAAGCACCCCTCTAGAATCACCCATCCCAAAGCTCTAAGTCTTCCATTGACACCATCCCCCGAGGCCGTTGGTCCATCCCCTAACACCACCAAGAGGGACTTCACTGTCGGAAAATGAGGGACCGGCGTTCCACCGCCTATAGACACATGGCGATAGAGAAGCACAATACACAAAAGAGAGGGGGGAGGAAAGAATAGGGGCATGAACAACAACCAAGTGTTGACGATGGTCCAAGTACGAGTGAGGAACACCATGGAACATGAAAGAGGGGGACACGTACTACGGCAAGGTACACAATAGCACCGAAAAGGCAATCACTGAGGATATGACCACGTAACAAAGGAAAGGTATAGTCAACTAGTAAATGAATTAAAAGAGAAGTGATGATAAGTGAAGAGGGAAAAAGGAACAAAGACCTAGTGTAGTGATAGTCAAGGCAAATGCAGGCTAGTGAAAAGCCATCTTGAGGGAGTCAATTACCTAAGAATCTGTAAATGGGTACCCGAGGGATACATTCATAGCGGCAACAATGTTGTGCATGTAATTGTACTTGGTGTTGATATGCTTTGTGCAGTGGTGAAGCACACAGTCATTCCCGGCAATGGCTAGATCACTCTCTGTAAATGTGTGGAACGGTATAGCCTATGAGAGAAGACGTCGCTTGCCAAGGAGATAGCAAAGTCACATCGCCATAGATGCGGTGATACCCAAGGCCATGTACTCTGCCTTGCTTATGCTTCAAGCAATGCAAGTTTGTACCTTTCTTTGCCAGTAATCAACGTTGGCTTCAAGGGAGAAGATGAGGCCATTGTTATTCCAATAATCCAAATCATGGGCGTAATCACTTCCTAAATAGGCCTAAAACAATAGCGTGCCATACCTAGCCGCGATCATGAGGCCACCACAGGGTAACCCACTCACATGATGCAGAATTTACAAAGCCGCACGGATGTGAACAACGTAAGGATCATAAGCAAAAAATGCAAGAAGCTTCTCCATACAGGAGGTGTCTAAATGGGCGGTGCCAGTGAGGCATCTGAGTGTGTTGATACATAGTGCCTGATGATTTTGTCGTCCAGAAAAATGTATGACATGTAGTCTTATTTCTTTCGTGCACAACTGGTTTTAAAATGGAGTGTCTTCAAGTGAATTTGTCTACATAGACAAATTCACTTGAACCTGTAGTCTTAAATTTGTTTTTAGCTGGGATGAGGTCATGCTCGACCTTTTGTATCTTGATTTCCAGCGTCAATGCTCATTTGACACTGGAAAATCAGACGTGTGGCATCCGATGGCCAAGTGAACGCCAAATATCACGTTTTGGATTTCCTTGCATCCTCGAGTGTTGAAACTCACCTGAGGAATTAATGAAATGTATTCCTTGCTCAGAGAGAACTTTTAATGTGGAGCCAAGTAGAGGATTTTTTGGTCCCAAAACATTTTTTACTAGCAAAATCATCAGGCAATAGGGTTATGGATTGGAAAATGACGTTTTGCCTGTACTTGTCTAACTCCAAATCGTGAGCCACACAAAGCCCTATATGCGTTCTTTATGGACTAAAAAATGAGGAAGCAAAGAGGGGACACAAGATTTAAAAAAGAGAGGAGAAACGACCAATGACTATCTGCACATGGTACTCTTAGTAGAAAGGGAGAGAGCTGGGAGGCAGCTCAGCTTGCATACCCAGGATCAGAGCTGTGTGACCGAGGCTTTTTGTGCAGTACACCAAGGAGAGGAGACCCTTTGTCTTGATGATGCTGGAGGAGGAGGATGAGACAAAAAGGAAGTTGTCGACACACACCAAAATGAAGGCTAACATGATGGTTGTATCACCAACAAAATGAAGATGTTAGACTCTCTATGGAAGAAATCTCCACGGATCAGGGTGGAGCTACTTATTATAGAAACAAGGGGAATGGCACATGTGACATGTCATACAACAGAGGTGGCATACCTTGTTGGATCCAAGAGTATCGACCATGGAGAAACATGTTTTTTTATGCCCACCTGGTAACGTCCCCGCAACGTACGTGACAATGCGATTTTCTATGAACTGACTGACAAGGGTATAGGTATCACCAAAGCTGACTCCAAGGACCTTGGAGTAGCCTTTGGAGATGTGATGCGCCTTGTATCGGTCAAGGGTGCCCACAATGGTGAATTTTCTATGTAGGAACCATTTCACACTCCAAATGTGTGACGAGAGGGGGTCAGCAACCTTGAGTGCATCGTGCTTGGTGAGCATATCATACTCTTCATTGCAAGATAAATTTATGCCCAATCACTTCAAATCCACACAACTCGTAATGTGTGTATAACACTGAAACACATGGTGAGGAAACTTATAGGAATATAGCCTACCCAAATGTTAATGTTTCTTAAAAACCACTGGTTAGAATTATGTTAACTGTTAGTTTTGTTTGTGTTAAAATAATTTATTCTCAGAAGTTTATCGAGAAATGGATGCAATTTATTTTATTTGAAATCAACTATCCAAAAGAATTGTCCAAAAACACTAAAGCACACACTTTTTCACTTTGGTACCTATTTTGTATTTTAAGTNAGCTGGGATGAGGTCATGCTCGACCTTTTGTATCTTGATTTCCAGCGTCAATGCTCATTTGACACTGGAAAATCAGACGTGTGGCATCCGATGGCCAAGTGAACGCCAAATATCACGTTTTGGATTTCCTTGCATCCTCGAGTGTTGAAACTCACCTGAGGAATTAATGAAATGTATTCCTTGCTCAGAGAGAACTTTTAATGTGGAGCCAAGTAGAGGAATTTTTGGTCCCAAAACATTTTTTACTAGCAAAATCATCAGGCAATAGGGTTATGGATTGGAAAATGACATTTTGCCCGTACTTGTCTAACTCCAAATCGTGAGCCACACAAAGCCCTATATGCGTTCTTTATGGACTAAAAAATGAGGAAGCAAAGAGGGGACACAAGATTTAAAAAAGAGAGGAGAAACGACCAATGACTATCTGCACATGGTACTCTTAGTAGANGTATAACACTGAAACACATGGTGAGGAAACTTATAGGAATATAGCCTACCCAAATGTTAATGTTTCTTAAAAACCACTGGTTAGAATTATGTTAACTGTTAGTTTTGTTTGTGTTAAAATAATTTATTCTCAGAAGTTTATCGAGAAATGGATGCAATTTATTTTATTTGAAATCAACTATCCAAAAGAATTGTCCAAAAACACTAAAGCACACACTTTTTCACTTTGGTACCTATTTTGTATTTTAAGTCAAGGTTGTGTTATGATTGTAATGAACTCATTGGTGTTTAATTGTACTACTTGTGCAAGCTACCAATTGCGAGTGTTCTTGTAGCAATCGAGCGGAATGCTACACGGTCGTCATGATTGTTTTTTGTTTTTTTAGTCGACGCTCAAGCGTCCCTTTCCTCCCCCCCTCCCCTCGGTGGCCCGATTTTGTAGTGAGGGTGTCTTGGAAAGTGTATGGGGGGGGATGAAATACACATGTGAATTAATTCACTTANAATCTGTGTCCGTAAGAACACTCTTTCTGTTCCGTATTCTTTTTTGACAATACGATGTCGAACAAAAGTGTTATTTGGGAATGTGGAGGATAAAACTAGGCAAGTAAAAAACAACAGATTATGTTTTGAACTTTTTGTAATATTAATGTTCATGAATCAAGGTAAAGGACTTTTACCCCCCTCTAGAAACAAAACTGAATCTGATCACAAAGAAATTGGTAGTGTAATAAGTGTATACATGCACATAAACTTCCAAGAAACAAAAGAAATTAGAGGAGTAGTATGCATAAGTTATGTAGTGTGTAAAAGTGGGACGATTAACCACAACTCGCAAGATACGTGCCAAGTTGTAGCATCTAGACAGACAAGAGTGCTGAAAGATTGCAAGGGTTGGTGGCATCCAGGGGAGGGTGGGAGGCGGAAGTGGACGAGATCAGGGAGCCAGGGATGAGAGGAAAAGAGGCAAGGGATATGAGACAAGGGTCATTAGGAGAAGCTCAAAATAGGAAGGAGTACCTGCATACTCAAGATAATCAGTGATGTAAGGCATGGTGGAGGTCTAAGAAGGGAGATAATATTCCATGCAAAGAGCGTTATAAGGCATTTTCTCAAAAACTAGCGTTACACGACTCAAGGATGCACTTGTCAACGAGACCCAAAATGTCGCGTGTGCAAGAGCAAGGAGTGACCTCGAGAGTGAAAAATAGTCAACCGGGTGGATTGAGCTTGTGAGACAGGTAGACGGAAGCAAGACAGACAATGGCCATGGGACCCCGCATCACTGACTGATTCAGGTCGGTGTAAAAATCAAATAAAAGCTCAAACATATTGGTGTCAAGGCCAATAGGACCATGCGATATCTGGTTTATACTCACGTGTGATAGCAAGGTGATTGAGAGCTGTATGTTTTTATTCTTTGCAACCCCATTCTATCTTGGCAAAGAGGGGGTGGTGAGCTCATGGACCGCGCCTTCAACATGAAAGGAAGACCTGGTGCTTCCAAAGAACTCACCGCCATAACCTAAGAAAAGACAGAGCAGCTGTTGCAATGTAGTAACTTACCATGACTCAATGGTCTAGGTGACCTTTCTCTTTGCCTACAGGAAAATTTGCTTTGAAAAATGTGACTAGTCATTAGACGAACCAAGGATGTGCATGGCGTACTCCGTGAGGACCTCATATTGGATAGTTATGGAATGTTTATCTGGATGAGATCAATTGTAGTATATGCACGGAAGGGGAAAAGGGGAAATTGAAGGTGATACATCTTGTCAAGAGTATAGAAGGTACAATTGGCAATACATGGGATGCAAAACAAGAATAANGAGGAGACCCTTTGTCTTGATGATGCTGGAGGAGGAGGATGAGACAAAAAGGAAGTTGTCGACACACACCAAAATGAAGGCTAACATGATGGTTGTATCACCAACAAAATGAAGATGTTAGACTCTCTATGGAAGAAATCTCCACGGATCAGGGTGGAGCTACTTATTATAGAAACAAGGGGAATGGCACATGTGACATGTCATACAACAGAGGTGGCATACCTTGTTGGATCCAAGAGTATCGACCATGGAGAAACATGTTTTTTTATGCCCACCTGGTAACGTCCCCGCAACGTACGTGACAATGCGATTTTCTATGAACTGACTGACAAGGGTATAGGTATCACCAAAGCTGACTCCAAGGACCTTGGAGTAGCCTTTGGAGATGTGATGCGCCTTGTATCGGTCAAGGGTGCCCACAATGGTGAATTTTCTATGTAGGAACCATTTCACACTCCAAATGTGTGACGAGAGGGGGTCAGCAACCTTGAGTGCATCGTGCTTGGTGAGCATATCATACTCTTCATTGCAAGATAAATTTATGCCCAATCACTTCAAATCCACACAACTCGTAATGTGTGTATAACACTGAAACACATGGTGAGGAAACTTATAGGAATATAGCCTACCCAAATGTTAATGTTTCTTAAAAACCACTGGTTAGAATTATGTTAACTGTTAGTTTTGTTTGTGTTAAAATAATTTATTCTCAGAAGTTTATCGAGAAATGGATGCAATTTATTTTATTTGAAATCAACTATCCAAAAGAATTGTCCAAAAACACTAAAGCACACACTTTTTCACTTTGGTACCTATTTTGTATTTTAAGTCAAGGTTGTGTTATGATTGTAATGAACTCATTGGTGTTTAATTGTACTACTTGTGCAAGCTACCAATTGCGAGTGTTCTTGTAGCAATCGAGCGGAATGCTACACGGTCGTCATGATTGTTTTTTGTTTTTTTAGTCGACGCTCAAGCGTCCCTTTCCTCCCCCCCTCCCCTCGGTGGCCCGATTTTGTAGTGAGGGTGTCTTGGAAAGTGTATGGGGGGGGGATGAAATACACATGTGAATTAATTCACTTATCTACATACTGGTGAGTGCACACAATGCACTTCCCGATACACTCCCCAGATATACTCGTAGTGTTTAGGGGGGAGGGTCTCATTGGGGGACAGTAATCTTGTCAGTATGGTCCGAATAAACCATTTTTATTGCACTTTGGTTCTTAGTTTGCACCCCAAGCACCGTCGGATTTGAAAGGTCAACGACCTACGTAAGCTCTGAACAAGTCCAAAAATGAATTAATGTTTGTCTATTTGACATCTACCGGCTGTAATGAGCAAAAATCTATTAAAGAAAATTTCTAAATTTTGAGAGGGGGGATCATCTATAACCCCCCTCCCCCACCCCCGCTATCAAAATTTATCTACATAGTGTATTGGATTGTGTATTGGGAGAGGGTTTGTAACAATGCACAAGTGTCCAAATTCACGTATGTGCATCTTTGAGTGGATTCCTCATACACATCCCGATACACACCCCCAATACACTCCGTGGGAGGACCTATAGACGGCGCGTGGTTACTTAGTTCGCAAGTTGCAAATAGCATTTAATGGTTATGCTCCAACCCTTGTGATGTCAACTTAATATAACCCATTGGCTGACTCCGATGGATGTCTTAGATCAGGTTTTATGCACTACACATTACATACATATGTGCATTTATACAGATGTCAACGAGATACACCTTTTGCTACATTCTCTATGTACATTCTTCACTCTTTCGAGGATGGGGGGGGACTCACCCCCCCCCCCCCTCTACTCAAATTATATCAGTGAAGTGCATTGGTTAGTGTATCTGGAGGGATGCCAAATGAGTACACAAATGTTAAAACATACTTGTGTACATTTTCCAGTGAATTACGATTAATTCCCTGATACACTCCCCCAATACACTCCGGGTGTTTTTTTCTTGGGGGGAGGGGTGATCGGGGTTTTCTTTTTCCATTTGCATGTACCCATAGTGCACAACACATGAGTGAAGTCTGTCTTTTCTTCCCTTTTTGGGTGTCCCTGTTGACGATGATTGACGTCCTTGATTAAGAGTTGTACACATTAAAGGAGATAGACATGTGTACTTGTGGCGATGGCGTCCAGATACACTTACAAACACAGCCTCCACACACACTTTCCAGTTTGGGGGAGGGGGGATCCCTCCCCCCCAACAAAAAAATGTATTGCATTGGTGTATTAGGCAGTGTATCTTGAGGAGGGTGTATCTAATACACAAGTGAATAAATTCAATAGTGTACATGTTTATGCTGGTTCACGATGTACTTCCTGATAGACAACCCTACAACACTCACGGTGCATGGGCAGGGGGGATCTGGCGAGATCAGAATGTACATTAGTGTACATTTTTCCGTATCTCTACCATACACTTCCCAATACATTCACCAGATACACTTGGGGGGGGGGNAGGTTATGTAGTGTGTAAAAGTGGGACGATTAACCACAACTCGCAAGATACGTGCCAAGTTGTAGCATCTAGACAGACAAGAGTGCTGAAAGATTGCAAGGGTTGGTGGCATCCAGGGGAGGGTGGGAGGCGGAAGTGGACGAGATCAGGGAGCCAGGGATGAGAGGAAAAGAGGCAAGGGATATGAGACAAGGGTCATTGGGAGAAGCTCAAAATAGGAAGGAGTACCTGCATACTCAAGATCATCAGTGATGTAAGGCATGGTGGAGGTCTAAGAAGGGAGATAATATTCCATGCAAAGAGCGTTATAAGGCATTTTCTAAAAAACTAGCGTTACACGACTCAAGGATGCACTTGTCAACGAGACCCAAAATGTCGCGTGTGCAAGAGCAAGGAGTGACCTCGAGAGTGAAAAATAGTCAACCGGGTGGATTGAGCTTGTGAGACAGGTAGACGGAAGCAAGACAGACAATGGCCATGGGACCCCGCATCACTGACTGATTCAGGTCGGTGTAAAAATCAAATAAAAGCTCAAACATATTGGTGTCAAGGCCAATAGGACCATGCGATATCTGGTTTATACTCACGTGTGATAGCAAGGTGATTGAGAGCTGTATGTTTTTATTCTTTGCAACCCCATTCTATCTTGGCAAAGAGGGGGTGGTGAGCTCATGGACCGCGCCTTCAACATGAAAGGAAGACCTGGTGCTTCCAAAGAACTCACCGCCATAACCTAAGAAAAGACAGAGCAGCTGTTGCAATGTAGTAACTTACCATGACTCAATGGTCTAGGTGACCTTTCTCTTTGCCTACAGGAAAATTTGCTTTGAAAAATGTGACTAGTCATTAGACGAACCAAGGATGTGCATGGCGTACTCCGTGAGGACCTCATATTGGATAGTTATGGAATGTTTATCTGGATGAGATCAATTGTAGTATATGCACGGAAGGGGAAAAGGGGAAATTGAAGGTGATACATCTTGTCAAGAGTATAGAAGGTACAATTGGCAATACATGGGATGCAAAACAAGAATAAGCATGAGAGAGCATAATAGAGGAGGTAGCTATAGAGGTAGGGAGGTGGAAATAATGAAGGAGGTTTCAGTGAGTACAATGAGAAATGATGACAAGATCAATAGTGTCAACACCACAATTGAAGAAAGAGTGGAAGCACGGGTGCTCACTGGGGAGACGATGAGCATAAAGGAAGACACGGCTAGTGGCAAGATTGGTAACAGTGTCAAGAACGAGTATGTTGGGAGTGGAGGAGCCACAGACATCAAGAGTCAGGATGGGAAGGATAAAGAAGTAAGAAACCAATACATAGACAAGGAGAAATCATTGACTGAGGATGCCAAAAAGCAGTGCCAACAGTGAGGACCGGAAGAGGAGCACTATCTCTTATGTAATGTACATTGGTAATGGAGACAGGGTTGAATGACATGAAGAGCTCACGGGCGGGGTGCACATGATCATTCATCATTTCATTCACAACCCAAGATGGGGATACAACATACTCATCGTCGGATCAGTAAGTTGGCAAAAAATGGAGATAACAAGAGCGAGCGAGCACATCAAGAAAATAGGTGAGGAAGAAAAGCACACAACAATGAATGAGGACAATGACTATGTTTTCAATGATGGGAGGGAGGCCGCCACTACAATGGGTGGTGAACGAGAAGAAGCATTGTCAAAAATACCTCATGGGAACTACGTCAGTGGAGGGCCAGCAGGGACGCAACCATCCTAAGTATCTTCTCGTAAAGATTTGGAAACATAGGATAGGGACAAGCATCCTGATGGTACCCAAAACCTCATACTTCCAACAAGTGGACAGGCGAGCACCACCACCTTTGCCACCGTCATCGCCATCCGGTACAACATAGATATGAAGGGTATGGGTAGCTCAGAGTGGGAGGATTATAGGGAGGGTAATGGAGTGGAAGAAAGGTGTACCGAGGGAAGGGAGAAAGACAAGAGAATGGAGGAGAGGAAAGGTAAGGAGTGAGTGACCAATTGAGAGGAAGGGAA
>SZWC01008941.1:1832-18383 GCA_023375785.1 Penium margaritaceum | reverse complement strand
GGGGGGGGGAGGGGCCAATGTCAAATAGCGAGAAAGGGCCAGAAAATGTTCGGAGCATATCCCGATAACATGCTCAAAACACACAATCTAGAAGATCGCATATTCTTGTTAGCATATGTTCCTTACTGGTACGTACAAATAAATACACAGCAAGTTCTTGTACAATAGCATGTCATCTAAGTGGAACACACTTTACGTCCTATATTCCTCTTTTTGCTGTTTATTTCTAGAAATCAGAATGAATTTCATGTGCAGAACGTACACAGTACTATATATGAACAGAAGATAAATGTATCATAACACAATTTCGAGGAAAATACCAAAAGAAATATGTCTTATACACTGATTTTATCGTGTATAAAATGGCCACGGTTAACTATACCTCGACTTGCCAAGAGTGAGGCCAAGAGTTTGGATGGAGTGGAGGTAGCGGAGGACCCGCTTGGCTGCACACCAATGTTTGGAGGAGAAACGGCCGGAGTCTATGAAACGGGAGAGACGCTGTGAGGGTAGGCTAGGTCGGGGTGGGTGCAAACCATGACATACACAAGACAACCGACCAAATCCGGAAAATGATTAGACGAGGGTGTGGTGGTGGGCACAGAATGGTTGATGTGGCCGTGGTCAGTTGGGAAGGGGGTTGTGGCGCAATTGGATTGAAGCTGTCCAAAACAGAGAAGAATGGAGTTGATGTATGTTTATTGGGTGAGGGTGATGGTGCGATTTGGGCGGTCCCGACAACCTTCCATGTCCAAGTAGTGGGTGAGTTCACCGAGATCCTTTGTTGTAAACTCTTGCATGAGGGCTTTCTTGAGAGTCATGTCCTTGACATAGTCAAGGAGGAAAAAACTCCAGGATGATGTCCGGACGACGAGACTTGCATCTGACTGGGCAGCTTGGAACCTGAGAGAGATGAGAGCACAACAGAGCTTTGAGTGCCATTCCTTGGGTACCCGTTTGAGGCCGTAGATGGGTTGATGGAGTCACCAAACGGCATCACAGAGGGTGGTGGGATGACCCTTAGGAGGTTCGAGGAAGATGGTCTCATAGAGATCACCTTGAAGGAAAGTGGCAGAGACATCCATGGAGTAGAGCTCCATATCGCAAGCCGTGACAATGTGGAGGAGGGTGTGGAAGGTGGTAAGTTTGGTCGTGGGGGAATAGGTGTCAAATAAATTGGCACCTTGTCATTGAGAAAAGCCTTTGGCAACATACTGGGCCTTGACTTCAACAGGTTTCCCGAGGGCAATTTGAACACGGTAGCTCCACGTGCCCTTAACCACATTGGTAGTAGGAGTTTGTATGAATTTGGAGTAATTGGTGGTCATTTGAAATTTGGTAAGTTCACCGTCCATGGCAGCGTGCCAATCTGCCGCATGGGGTCCACCGAGAGCTTGCTCGTAGGTGGAGGGAACCGGAATGGGAGGGGAGGGAGTCGTGGTGAAGGTAAGGAGAAGATGGGGAGGGTGCAGCGAGGGTGGGGGGAGGAAGGTGGTGGAAATCAGGGGGGAAGGACAGTGGTGAATAAAAGTGGGAAAAGGTGGCGGGGGTTGTGGTTAGTGAGATGACTTCCTCACGGCGGTCCTCAATGAGACAAAGGTCACCGCCACGAGGAAGTTTTTGATGACGAGAGGAGGGACGAGGACCAACATAAGGGCGAGGCAGAAGCTTGGGTGGGGAGGAGCGTGGGTGGGAGGAGGAGGATGAATGGGGGAGGAGGCCAAGACTGGGAAGCTCTAGGAGGCTAATGGTGCGGTAAGAGGCGGGGGCGGAGCAAAGGGGCGAGGATGGGGAATCTAGAGAGGGAGGGGAATCTAGATGGGGAGGGGAATCTGGAGGGGGGGGGGACAAGAGAGGAAATGAGAGGTGGGAGAGGGGGAGGGATAGGGGCGAAGGCGAGGGAGAATGGGAGGTTGGAGTGACTAGGAGGGAGAGACGGCAAAGGAGGAAAACCGGGAGGGGAAGAGGGAGGAGGATCAGAGAGAAAGGGAGCACTGGGAGGCGATGATGGAGGTGAGGTGGTCGGAGGAGGGGGCGATCTAGCAAGGGAGGAGGCAAGAGAAGGGCTCAGAGGAGTTGTGGATGATGGGGACAGTGGAGGAGGGGATGTGAGGAGCTCAAAGTAGGCCCACTGAAGGTTGGGGATGATGTAGGAGGTATTGAATGGAAGTCTTTTGTCAAAGGCGGTGTCTATGCTGTGTGTTACTTGGCCAATGATGGGGTCGAGGAATACGTAGCCCGCAAACTTTGGGACAAAGCCGAAAAACATAAGGGGGGTAGCAGGAGGACCAACCTTTGACGTGTGTTGTTGAGAGCATTGGTACTTGTTGAGGAGTACATACGCCGTCAAGCCCCACACACGAATAGTAGAAGCATCTAGTTTCTTTCCAAAGCATGCCTCCTAATGCATAAGATCCGGTAGAAGGGAAGTGGGGTATAGATTGTGGACACGCGAGGCGTAACTGAGAGTACGTCCATAGGGACATGGGTGTGGAGGCATGAGCAAGGAGGGTACAAATGATGGAAAAGAGGATGCCATTGCGACGCTTGGCAGCATTGTTTTGTTCGGGAGATTCAAGGACGGTGACTTGGTGGTCGATGACGTGGAGGTTGCGACACTCCAAGAGGAGGGTAGAGAGAAACTCACCTCCATGATCGGAGCGGAGATGGAGGATGGCATGGCCAAAGAGGGCAGAGGCGTGGTTTGCCCATGCGGGGAAAGTGTCTTTGGTATCGGATTCGGAGGCAAGCAGAATACTGGTGCCAAAGCAAGTTGAGTCATCAACGACAGTGAGGAAGTAGGAGTGACCTTGGATGGAGGTGGGGTGGATGGGACCAGCAAGATCAAGGTGGACCAAGTCGTGAGGCTTTGGAGCACACGAGGGGTGAAACGGATATGAGTCGGCTCTGAGCTTGCCGAGGGTGCACGAGGGACAAGTGGGGGCCGGGAGAGTGGGAATGGGTGGCAGAGAAGGGAGGCTGATGACCATGTCTTTTGAAGAGAATTGGTGGGAGGTAGAAAACTTAGGATGAAAAAGAAGGTGGAGGAGGAGGAGGAGAGGATGAGAGGATGAGAGATGTGGTGGCAATAGCAAGTTGGAGGTGGGGAGGTGGTGAGGGTGGGTTGGAGGTAGGGGACGGAGAGGTGTTAGAGGTTGTTGGAAAGACAAAAAGTNTGCACGAGGGACAAGTGGGGGCCGGGAGAGTGGGAATGGGTGGCAGAGAAGGGAGGCTGATGACCATGTCTTTTGAAGAGAATTGGTGGGAGGTAGAAAACTTAGGATGAAAAAGAAGGTGGTGGTGGAGGAGGAGAGGATGAGAGGATGAGAGATGTGGTGGCAATATCAAGTTGGAGGTGGGGAGGTGGTGAGGGTGGGTTGGAGGTAGGGGACGGAGAGGTGTTAGAGGTTGTTGGAAAGACAAAAAGTGGTGAGGTGCAGGCCTGTAGAGTAGGTTATGTGAGTTGTGGTACCAAATGCCGGAAATTCGATGTTGACGCCCTCTTGTCGAAGTTGGCGATCCGAGATAAGGTTTGAGCAAAGAGAAGGGACATGGAGGCTAGAGATAGAGATAGGAGGGGAAGCGGGTGAGGAGAGGGTTGCTTGCAAGTGACATGTGACGCTCATATCAGTGGTGGCTCCATTGATTCTGACCGGAGAGGGGATGGGAGAAATCGTGTCGGCATCCCGAAGAGTGTGGGATGCCACATCGGAGTCAAAGGTTTGTTTAATAAAATACAGAGAAGGAAACAAAGTAGATAACAAATCCTTCATTGATATCATGGACAAGAATGGGAGACGTACTAACGTACAGTGCGACATAGCTAGTAATGGAGGGAGGCTTCACAATCGCGGCGGGCCTTTGATTGGATGTCTGCCTAACATTGACGATCATTGTACTTACAGTGCAGAGATGCCACAAGCCACTAATCTGTTTGTGCATGATCGCACATGGATTGTGGGTGATTGAGTCTACTGCACATCGTGCCCTTGAGTGGGCCATGGAAGGGGATGTATTGACATGCCGGGAACTTGTTGGGGTGGATGGGGGCAGCGTAGACGGTGGAGTCGCTGGAAGAGGGAGACGGAGTGTGGAGGTGTATCTCCACAGTTTAGTGGTGATGCTTCGAGTGATGGCCTTGCTCCACAACCATGAGCATTGGGACGATGGCGGCCAGAGTCATCTCATCGACCGAGAGATGAAGGAGGATTTGGCAAATTACATCAAAGCGAGGTGGCAGGCCAGCGATGATGCCGGTGCAAACCACCGCCTCCGGCATCCTCGCCTTTGTCTCTTTGAGGTCAGAGGCGATGGTGGTGCACGCGGAGATGTATCCGCCCATGTCGGAGTGGATGGAGGAGGGTACGCTGAATAAGGACGTGATTTTGATGCTGCACGATGTGGAAGTCATAGTGTTGAAGCAGGCCACGAGTGCGGCCCACACCATCTTGGTGCCAGCGCCAAGAGCACGGATGTCGTCGTGGAGGTCGGCGGAGGTAGTGGCGAGGATGTCAAGGATGGCGCTGTTGTTTACAAGCTCCCACGCGTCGACCTTGGCGGTGTCAGTGGGGTTAGTGGGGGGTGCGCCGGAGCTAGTGCCGCGGATGACAGAGCGGATGAGAAAACCTTTTTGCTTGATGGAGCAAAAGTAGATACTAAGGTTGAACTCCCATAACTTGTAGTTATGGCTTCCATTGCGCTTGGCGGGAAGTTTTGGAGCAGCAAAGAGAGAGCCGCCCATCGCGGAAACACAGGCCATGGAGGGAGGTTAAGAGGTGGGTCGGTCGGGTAAGAGAGAAAAAATAGGTCAATGATTGGAAAGTGTTCAACCAATTTTTTTGTTGCAATGGAAAGGTGGGGGAGGAGGCCAGCGAAGGCAGGGACCAGAAATGTTTTGAGTGGGGTCTCCAAAGGCGAAACGCTTGCAACGAACATGGTAGAAAGAAATCTGCCGATGTCCCGGGAAACCGATTGAGAAACCGGAAACGAAACTTTTTGAGATGGAAAGGTAGAGGAGGAGGTACACTACAACGAGCTCCACAAGAAACTGGAGTGAGAGCACCGAACGCAAAATGCTTGCAACAGAAGTGGTGGGGAGAACATTGCTAATGTCAAGGGCAGTCCTGAAAATGGATTTTATTGCGATGAAAGTGTAGAGGTGTGAGCCAGCTGCGATTANGGAGGTACACTACAACGAGCTCCACAAGAGACTGGAGTGAGAGCACCGAACGCAAAATGCTTGCAACAGAAGTGGTGGGGAGAACATTGCTAATGTCGAGGGCAGTCCTGAAAATGGATTTTATTGCGATGAAAGTGTAGAGGTGTGAGCCAGCTGCGATTATCTCCAACAGAAATTGGCGTTGAGATGTAGATGACAAAACTCTCCCGTCGGACGTGTGTTGGAGCAACGTGGTGGTGGCGGTGGAGACAGCGGAGGGAGGCGACAAGAGGGTCACTTGAGCTCTAATGCCATGTTTGGAAGTAGAACACAATGGATTTGTTTGAATAAATGAGTGTTACTTGGCAAGGGCTACCTCTAGCCTATGTAGCTAAATGTCAAAGGAAGCCAAGGTGGTGGTGTAATGTGAGGTGGTGAAATGGTTGGGAGGTGAGGTGTTGGGAAAGTGTGGTGGTGAAGTGAGGTGAGGTAGTGAGATGGTGGGAGCGTGAGCTAGTAGGAAGGTGTGGTGGTGGAGTGAGGTGGAGTGGTGAGATGGTGGGAAGGTGAGCTGTTGGGAAGGTGAGCTGCTGGAGGTATGTGGTCAGATGGTGGCAAGGTGATGTGGTAGGAAGGTGTGGTGGTGTAGTGAAGCAAGGTGGTCAGATGTGGGAAGGTGAGGTGGTTGGAAGTTGAGGTGGCCCAGATTGAAGGGGAAAACAATGTTGGGAGCAAAGCGTCCGGGTAGCCTGTTCAGGGATGGGAGCAAGGAGGGGCAGTCCCAAGATGGGAGAAAGGAGGGATAGTCCCAAGATGGGCTAGGTTAGGGGAAATGGCTGGGGTAGCCCAGGGAGGGGCAGAGTGGTGAGCTGGGATGTGGATTAATGCTTATGGGGGGATTCGAACCTGTGAGGTGGGGAGCACGAATCACCGTGAGAAGCAAGAGGCTCACGTTTCACTGGCAGAGTGAGGATAGGAAAAAATAGGAGTATGAGGAGGCAAGAGAGCAGGAGTGAGGGGGGGGGGAGGGAGAGGGAGAGAGAGCACACTTGTGTACACTTTATGGTCGATATCAGTTGGGTACAACGATATGTATTCATCACTCACCCGAGTGATGGGATGCCATTGGTCTTGCTGCTGAGTGTTTATTGATGGATATCATCCTTGGCACGTTCAATCACAGAGCAATCTTTGTATCTGCCATGAGTAATGATNCAAGAGGCTCACGTTTCACTGGCAGAGTGAGGATAGGAAAAAATAGGAGTATGAGGAGGCAAGAGAGCAGGAGTGAGGGGGGGGGAGGGAGAGGGAGAGAGAGCACACTTGTGTACACTTTATGGTCGATATCAGTTGGGTACAACGATATGTATTCATCACTCAACCGAGTGATGGGATGCCACTGGTCTTGCTGCTGAGTGTTTATTGATGGATATCATCCTTGGCACGTTCAATCACAGAGCAATCTTTGTATCTGCCATGAGTAATGATTCTCAGAACCTTTGAACGCTATGATGCATATAGTATACACAATGTACATGCAGTGTGATGTAATTTCTCTACGATTGGAGTTGGTGTACCAACACACTAGGTGTAATCAACATCTCAACACATAGTCACGACACAGGCTTACTCATGAAATGATCATGTTGACCTTTGTCTAGTGTGGCACTAGGCGACGTGCAATTGTTTCTTGAGCACATCCTCCGCCCACCAAACCACTTGTTTCGTGAAATAGGGTCACTATTTTACACAAAATATTTGCCGGTATTGTCAGCTTGATCAAAGGTCACAAAGCCATTGTGATAATTCGTTTTTCCAACTCATTGATAACTTGATGTCGTGATTGGAACACTAATAGTTTGTCGATAAAGTGTCTGTACATGCCGTGCACGTTTCCCTGCATATGACAAAACACAATTTCATGTGACTGCAGTATAGTGCATTAATCACATACCATGATACGTTGGAATGTGGGCTTTCTCCAGCACTTGGTCGTGCGTGCTAACCACTTGTAGTCATGCAAGCCGTGTATGTTTTGGAACTGGGGCTCAATCGACTGGGATTTTGTAACACGTTCCATCTATGGAAACGGACGATTTCATCCATTTGTAGCAGGGCCAAAGTTTGAGGAAATAAATCTTCGTAAAACATGTGATGTATCCTTTCAATTTTGGTTTGTACTTATTTCGTAAGCACATTTTCATTCTACTATTGGAAGGGAAAACTTTATAAACTTCATATGGTCGTCACAATCGGTGACAATCAACGTCGTTGTGTATTTGTTTTTACGTTTAGACATACATTTGATCACCAGAGCTATGTTTGGATGCTTCTAGCAATTCTTATTGGTTCTCCATTTAATCGTTTGACCTTTCATGACTCAATGAGATTCCTTACAATCATCAAGCAATGTGTTTTTGGCGGTCCAAGCAGTGCTTGACGCCTTTTCCATAGTTACACTTCGTGCATGTATCGTACAATTTTGTTTGGTGGTCCATCGCAAGCTAGAATGATGAGGCAACGAGTTGGCTAGTTCTTGCCAGTTGATACAACGGGTTGTGATCCGTATTGATGAATTTGTTGCAATCGACATCTTCCATCATGTGTTGTACCATCAGCACTAGCATAGCTAGCCTAATGAAAACCCATTTTCATAGTGTGTTCGGCACTCGCATCACTAGTGCATTTGAGACCTATGACAAAAGTGGAACCCGCAACTTTTGTCCATCGTTAAATTTATGTTTATGACAATGGTGGATTCTACACCCGTGTAAATGGTTTCACTAAAGCACTCGTTGGCCATGCAATCAAAGCTAGTGGTTATCTTACGTTTGACACTTTTGTGAATCCTACAGTTGCATCTTTCATGTTGGTCATGCTCTTGGTGCAATCGGCACTTGTCAATTTTGGGCGCTTGATCCTTGAGCAGCGATTTTCACCATTGCGTTGATATTGAGTGTGATCGGCACTCACACTCTCCTTTCTTTGAAATCCAAGCACAAATGACTTGAATGGTATCCTTGGTGTAATCGATACACACATGGACTCAAAACCGGCCTTCGTTTTGGTCATACCTCTATAGACCACAAGTAGTGCAATCTACAATAGCATAACAAATGCATTCAACATCTGTGATTAAAGTCCAACAAGCACATTTTTTATGTTTGACACCCACATAAGTTCTACAATTGGCATGTGTTCTACTGCCAGTTATGCAATCGGCACTTGCGTTGATGACGTAGCCAATACCCGTATAAATATGTAGTCGGGACTTGTTTTGTGTCGCTTGCACATTTCACGTTGTTGCAATGCGTAGACAAGTTGTTTGTGGTCGTAGCATGTTTGATGCCTTGGTTTATTTCAATCAAGACTGCATCTCGATTCACATCACCATTGCCATTTTCTGACGTGGTGTATGCCACAATGGTTATTTTACATGAACAATTTTGTTTAGTGCATAATTAACCTGCATTGAGCCATGTGTTGAAGAGGCTGGTTGCCTTTGCATACACAACCAAAGGCATCCAGATTTGAGCAAGACTGATTGGCAACTGAACTATTTGCACATGTTGAAGAGTTGTAAGTCTCTTCAATAACTTGAATAGGTTGTCTATAGGACCATCCTACCACCAGAGGGGGGAGGAGGGAGGAAACGTGCTTCCCTCCTTCCTTCTTGCACCATGGGCCCATGTGGGGAGGGATAAAGAGGGATAATTTCCCCTTCTCCTCCTTAGGCTGTCGGCCGATGTGAAAAGGGGGAAGAATGCCCCCTTCTTATCCCTCTTGGGCTGTCAGTTCACGTGAATGGGGGGGGAGAGGGGGGGAGCACACCCTTCCCTTCTGCTGGGGCTGTCAACCAATGTGTGAGGGTAGGTGGAACGTCCCTTACTTTTCCTTGGGCCGTTGGCCCGCATGACAAGGGGGGTGAAATGCCCCTTCTCCTCCCCCTTGGCATTGTCAATGCAATGGATGAGGAAGGGGTGACCCTCCCCTCACCTGCCCCCATTGGCGCTGTCGGCACCATAGATGAGGGGAGGGACTCCCCACTCTCGTCCCCTTTGGTATAGACAACACCATGGGTGAGGGGGTGGGGGGAGGCTCTCCCCTAACCCACCCCCTTCGGTGCCACCAACACTATGGAAAAGGAAGGGGAGAGGGACTCCTATCCCTCTCCTCCCCTCTAACACCGTCAACTCCATGGAGGGGAGAGGGAGAGGGGATCCGTCCCTCTTGTCCCCTTTGATGCCATGGGTGCTGTGAGAGGGGAGGGAGAGGGATTCCCATCTCTCACCTCCCCGTCAGCTCCACATTGAAGGGTGGGGGAGGGGTTCTGTCCCTCTCCTCCCCTTTGGTACCATGGACAGAAGGGGGGGGGGGCAAGGAGGAAGACGTTCCCATCACTCCTCCTTGACGAGGGGGAGAGGAGACTTCTCCTATCTTCCCCCCAGGCAATGGCACCCCCATCAACCTTTTGGGTGAGCAGATGCTCACTCGCTTGGCTTGTCGGGCACGCAAGGGCCGTTCAACTATGAACCACTCTTCCTTTCTTTTTTGTTGTCTTTTGGAACCACAACGAGCTCTCACATCTGCTAGGACCGAAGTCCGCATTCCACCAATTGAATGGACGGCTTTCACTCGTGCAGTCGGGCTAGCTCTCAACTATGGAGAGGCGCCGTCCATCAAGGTGGCATCCTTCCCAAAATGTTGAGATGATCCCATTCCAATCTCTCAATCAATGGTCAATGATCAATGCAATGTGCAATGAATTATCGAGTATAAACAAAGAACTTTCACGGAGTCTTGGCTTTGTAACTATTGCAAAATAAGTGGTCTATTTTGGGACTAAATGTGGAACCAAAATGTAGGCCCTCGGAATCGTCGTCCAAGGAGGAGGAGAAAATGGTCGCCTCGGGAATTTTTGGCTGAGACGAACCATGCCACGAACATATATAGTCATCATAGGGAGTTTTTGTGAACATGCAACCTAACACCCATGTGGCACATCCACATGGGAACAAGACCCTAATGGCCAGCTATAGGGGAGGAGGAGTGACGCGATGGATCTTCCATCTCGACACCCCTCTTGCCTGAAATCTGGCATACGGGCCCAATCTGGGCTGAAGTCAACCTAGATTCTAGACCAGATTTTGTTTTACATCAACTTGTCAAGATCTCGGTCTCTAACCCCCAAAACCTAGGAACTAAAACTAAACGCCATCCTTAATCCTAAAAATGGCTTGTATGCTACATCTATTGTTTGTGAAAGATGCAATTACTTCTCACTTCATTATCTCACTCGTTAGCTGTGATTGCGGTAGGCACATGCTACACTGGGATGACCTTCATGTACACGTTGGCAGAAAAAGAATGTCATAGCAAACATTCCCAGTGTTATTACAATCTTGTTACACCTTGTCGAGAGAGAATGTTAATACAGGTTTTCCATTGGATTGATGGTCTTTGAAGAAGAAAGCATATCATTACTAAAGACCATGCATTTTCACCATCTAAGGACGTGTTTGCAGAGCACGGACAAAATGATACATTCTATGTTTTCTTGTGTAAGATCTCTAGGCAAGATTTTGTTGTTTACCCATGTTCAAGATGCTTATCTTTGCTTTGTGTATACAACACAAAGAGACCATGTGTAGCCCATTATGGATTTTCATGTTGCAATCACACAAACGAGTACACCCCATGAGTATGTGAACTTGTACCACCAGTACATTGAAAGGGGCATGAAAAATAAGCCCACATTGAGATATCCATATCAAAACCAAGGCAAGCCTTCTAGATGAGAAACATGGAGAACATGGGATCATGAACAAGTTGAATTCATAACATAAAGCAATTGTATGGTATCGATGTACTTACTTGACATCCTTTTGTGCCTCGCATCATTCAGAAATATGCCCTTTCAAAATAAAACCAAACAAGGGCCAAACTTCTAGGAAGTTGATGTATATTTCCCCTTTGTTACAAGTCGCTTTGATGAATATAGTATATGGCACATATGGGGATTACTCGTGAAGTTTGAAAGTCAGAATTCCCTGTTATTTAGACATATTAAAAGTAAAAACTTGCCTAGCGTAGCAAAGTTTACGACTCATGTACCCAAAGCAAGGAAAAATGAACATTGTACCCATGGAAAAAAGAAGGAAAAGATAGTATATCGATGTCGTGTGCCATCAGGGGTCAACGTGATTACAATGTCTATCGACAGTAGAACTACCACAGAACACTCTTACTAAGAGGTTTATGATGATCCAAGATGGGATTTGGGGGGTGGAGGGGTGGTTTGAAGTTTTGAAGGTTGAGAAGGGTGCTTGCTAAACCTAGCCTTATGGTGCTTTATATTTGACGGACGGATTTTACCATACGTAAATCGTTAATGAAAATGGTGTTCTGTAATTATCCTAGAAAAGTGACCAGGACCCTAGTGCAATCCGGCCATTTCAATGCTCAAACGTTTGGACAGCCAGGGCCTTGGTCCACACTCGTCGAATTTTGCTACGGCAAAAATGCGAGTGATTTAGGCTGCCGCAAATATTGTAGCAAACATTGTCACGGATCTTGCCACGGACTTCTTCCCTCCTTTTGTTGAAACGGTCCCCATGTCCGCGCTTTTTCTGTGTCTGCGGTAACAACTACTGAAGTAGAGATTTTCTTGTCGATGGTTTGAACTTGATCACGTTGGTTAACGACTATCTTGTCGGTTACCGCTCTGATGGTGAAGCTTGTGCGCTTTGTCATTTGCTTGACTAGGGCCCGACGTTAGCACCAATCAACTCGCCATTTGTCACACACATCACTTAGACACTTGGCATCTTTTCACCATTTACATTCCATTCCTCCCAGCACACCCGCACCATCCAACAACATGGAAGAGGAAGAAGCAATAAAAAAAGCCATCGTCAACCATGTAGTGTAACTGCGTCGTCTACTCGACTCCATTCTCATGGCCGTCCTCGCTTGGATAACAAGGAAAATCCGACGACATGTTGGCAAGCGACCCATGGTTACAAGATCAATAAGTGGGCTAGCATGGTTGTCTGAGTTGGAACTCTGGCACCCGTAGTAGATGTACAACATGGGGTGTGTAAGCGTAACAGCGTGGCGAACACTCATTAAATAATTGTGTTCGGGTGATAACATCCGCGACACATGGCGAACGACCGTCAACAAGAAGCTACTGATTTGGTTCCAATGTGTGAAGTTCAGATTAAGTTTCCGTGAGCTTAGTAACCGGTTTCAACAAGGGCATGCAACTGTGATGCGTATCCTGCATGAAGTCGTGAGGGAACTATGTCATTGTGCCTCAATGGAGATTGTCCTGCCGTTGGCCAAAACCCCTACACCACCATTTTAGGAGGTACGTAGAGACTACCTACTGTGGTTTGAACATTGTGTTGGTGCCATGGATGGAACTCAAGTGCCAGATAATATCCACAATTCACGCCAGCTTGCATACTTTGATCTTCAACACACGACGTCACAGAATGTCCTTGCATCATGCAACGTCAAACTCTGTTCACCTATGTGTCAATGGGGTAGGAGGGATCTGTACATGACTACTGTATGTTCAGGGATACCTTGCAATGCGGTCTTCTAATATCTCATGGCAAATGTTTTTTCGCAGATGCAAGTTTCCCTAAAGGCTACGGGCTTGTCACTCCTTACCGCGGTCGTCGCTACCACCCATAGGTATATGGTCCAAACCAGTTACAACCACTGGATTTGGAGGAGCTGTTTAACCTACGCCATGTCTTGGCGTGAAGCATGGTGGTGAGGGATTTCAGCCTCTTGAAAAGCCGCTTCCACATCTTGCATGCCATGCTAGAATATGACCTTAGTTTTCAAACCCGCATCATCTTTTCCTACTCCGTTATGCACAACTTCATATACCGCATCCAACCAATGAACATGACACCTAGTTCTACCCTGCATGCCACATAATCCAAGGGTAATAACGTAGTCACTGAGATGAGACCAAGTAGGAAAAAGAACCTGGTTATGCAAACAACACGTGACGCCATAGCACATGCAATGTTGGAGGGTGATTTGACATGGCATGACAGTGGTACTCAGGGACACGTTGTTTTCAATCATAGTGTGTGAATGTTACCACTGATTTGGTCCATTCATTGCACACGTTATTTTAGTGCCTTTGTTTCCGAGTGTGAATTCAATTGCATGTGGAGATATGTCTGCTTTACAACCTCAGACTATACCTGCATTACAATCGCTGGAGATGAATGATGGTTCATGGGAAGCAAAGGTGCAAGAACTATTGATGGGTACATTAAAACCCTTATCACTAAGCAATGTCTCTTCACACATTGCTGCCATTATCACTGCCATTATCACTGCCTGGAACCATCCATGGGATGGACGGGTTGACGATGCCCAACATAGTCTGCACGGTCAGAGCACACAAGTACCCACTACTGAACATACACATTGAATATTCCAATGAGTTTTTTACAAATTTCAACAGAAACTCGCACTTAAGCTCAGCATGAATGTAAGCATCTTCCTACACGAGCACGATTGCCTAATTAAAAGTGGAACTTGGCCCACTAGACTGCAATACTTGAAAGCCCAGATTGTTAGCATTTTTGGCAACGCGCTCGAGCTTTTCCAGTTGCTTGTCCACAACCCCGCGCCTATCAGTGGCAGAAAGAATGTCTCACATTGGAAAGACCTCACGCACGTCATCTTCATTGTCAGGCGATGACACGCTCGCACTAGCAAATACGTTTTTTCCAATTGAATTGTCCTCGCAAAATAGTCCAATTGCAACATCTTACCAAGGGATACGCTTATCCTTAAGCTAGCTCGTCACCCATGGATGAAGTGCCCGTATCTTCCTCCAACAATCGAGTTCCAACTCTGGACACCACGTTGTTCTGGACTAGCTCATCACACATGGATGAAGTGCCCGTATCTTCCTCCAACAATTGAGTTCCAACCCATGGCTTTACAATGAGGCCCGCCACACCAAACGCAGTCTTCCAGACCCGGATGAGATTATGTATGTGGTTATTGACTTGTATCCACGGTAGCACAGTCTTCACTTCAAGGAAGCGGCAAACCTATGATATAATCACCGATTGGGGCTTGACCATCCCCCCACGCAATGGTCAAAACTCGGGTCATGTTCTTGAATCCAGAAGTCTGCAGGTAGCTTGCTCATCCCAGACAAGTCGCCACCCGCGCTTGTGGTTGCGGCTTCTGAGTCAGTTGCTGGGGCAATGCAGATGTTACAAATTGGTTCCAATGGCGGCACCCAAGCGTTCTTTCTACATGGAAAATGTGAAGTGGCATGCATGGATAACACAGCAGGCTGGATGGAAGCAGGTGGCTTCGTGGACACGCTACCGGCCGATGGCGATGTGGGTGTGCCAAAAACAGTAGGAGCGGTGGGTGCAGCAGGGAAGGAACCAATGTCTAANCCACTACTGAACATACACATTGAATATTCCAATGAGTTATTTGCAAATTTCAACAGAAACTCGCACTTAAGCTCAGCATGAATGTAAGCATCTTCCTACACGAGCACGATTGCCTAATTAAAAGTGGAACTTGGCCCACTAGACTGCAACACTTGAAAGCCCAGATTGTTAGCATTTTTGGCAACGCGCTCGAGCTTTTCCAGTTGCTTGTCCACAACCCCGCGCTTATCAGTGGCAGAAAGAATGTCTCACATTGGAAAGACCTCACGCACGTCATCTTCATTGTGAGGCGATGACACGCTCGCACTAGCAAATACGTTTTTTCCAATTGAATTGTCCTCGCAAAATAGTCCAATTGCAACATCTTACCAAGGGATACGCTTATCCTTAAGCTAGCTCATCACCCATGGATGAAGTGCCCGTATCTTCCTCCAACAATCGAGTTCCAACTCTGGACACCACGTTGTTCTGGACTAGCTCATCACCCATGGATGAAGTTCCCGTGTCTTCCTCCAACAATTGAGTTCCAACCCATGGCTTTACAATGAGGCCCGCCACACCAAACGCAGTCTTCCAGACCCGGATGAGATTATGTATGTGGTTATTGACTTGTATCCACGGTAGCACAGTCTTCACTTCAAGGAAGCGGCAAACCTATGATATAATCACCGATTGGGGCTTGACCATCCCCCCACGCAATGGTCAAAACTCGGGTCATGTTCTTGAATCCAGAAGTCCGCAGGTAGCTTNGACTACAAGGGTGCCCATTGAGATCGGTACAAGAGGACAATTGGTGTGATCAGGACCATGGTTTCCCACAAAAAAACTACATGTCACGCGTATTGGTTGGGGGAAACGACCACATGGCATCCGAAAGAGGCTGAAGCAGATGCTACTGGAGTCGTTGTGGAAGGCTGAAGCGTGCAAAGGGCAGGGAGACCATATCGGGATGAACCGACAGGTGCGGATGCGGGCAAGTTAAAGGAATCCATAGTGCTCGGCATAATGGGCTACTCCCCCGTCTGGGTGGAGTTTTATGCATGTGAAGTGGTCGAGTCGCTCCAAGTGGGAAGCACAACGAGACTCCAACCTTATCAAATTGCCCTTGAGTCGNGCAATACAACTTGAAAATTCAGAATTCAAAGCAGTCCAAAGACTAAATCGTTTTGTAGAAAGCATTAAGTGTCTTCCCATTATCCAAAACTGACCATGCGATTATATAGAACTATAGTTTAGTCCTAGTTATAATATGCTACTGTGAAAGCCCATGGCAAGAAGTTTTGGCACAAGAAAAATCTAATTCGGCATCATTGGCACGCCCTAGAGTTTGGCCGTGATACGAGGAACCAATCAGAAAGGGGTCACCCCGAGCCATCAAGCTACTGTAGGATCGTCGAGAATGACAATATCCATCCGTGAGAAAGTGAATATTGCAGCTAATTCACAATGTGCTGATCGCTTGCAAGCATGATCGTCCATTTTCCCCAAACCGTTGACCTCTCGCACACGTCAACTCCACACGTGTGCATGTCCTGTCATGCCAAAATTCATTTAGTGTGGATCAAGCCCCAGATTTGCGCGCTTTGCAGGTCGAGTGATCAAGGGTTTGACTGCTTGACCAGGCCCCTTTGTGCTTCGCTTCATGACTAGTGGTGGGAGCCGAACATCAAGAGAAAGAAAGGCAATGAGAGTGTGAAACTACCTGCAANACAAGTTTCAATGACTTCAAGAATAACTAATATCAAACATTACAAGCTGGAGGATACTACCGCCGCACAAATAGGCATTCATGGGAAAAATCAATTACTACAGTGAACATAGGCGTATAATGAAGGGTTTACCGATTTAAGGCGTTTTTTTGGTCTGCGGAGGGTGTTAATAACCTATTATGAAGAAAAGGGCCAGATGCCCGAAACTGCTGATGGTTGGAGTGGGGGG